>VWZZ01004675.1:0-18359 GCA_013399095.1 Psophia crepitans | reverse complement strand
TGCTCCCAGGTGGCCAGCCCCTCATTCCACTCTCTTTAAACTCCATTCTTCCACCTGAGTCTGCCCAGCAGTTCCTTGTTTAGCCACGCAAGTCTCCTGGCTCCCTTCCTAGATTTCCTGGCTATCGGGATGCTCAGATCCTGGGCTCAGAAGAAGCGGTCCTTGAAGAACAGCCAACTTTCTTCAGCCCCTTTACCCTCCAGGACCCTGTCCCACGGGATCTCCCCTAGCAACTGCCTGAAAAGGCCAAAGTCAGCCCTGCTGAAATCCAGGGTCGTGATCCTGCTAGGTCTCCTGTCCTTCCCGCAAGAGATCCTAAACTCCACCGTCTCGTGGTCACTGCAGCCAAGGCTGCCCTCAACAGCCACCGCTTCGACCAGACCCTCCTTGTTGGTGAGGATAAGGTCCAGCAGCGCTCATTTTTTATCCAGTGTTCATTTTTGACTATATATAGTCCAAAACTTCTCATCTTTCAGTCAAGCTTGATCCTTTGTTTGCTTAAAACCTTCACTTGTGCATTTTAAGAAAGATTAGTATTAGTGAAAACCTAAAGCATATAAACTATGCACAACCAATTCTCTTTTCACATCATTAAAAAGCCCATGTGTCTTCCTGTTCTAGCTTTCAATGAAATACACTACTCTCCCCCCGCTTTTCTGGTATATACCAAACACACAAGGCAGGATCACCACTACAGTAATCCCACATGCAAAACAAGCTTCCTGTGCTCAGAGTGAACTGTGACACATCACTTGATTTCTACTCATAGGCAACAGCTCTATTTCTGAAACGCAACTTGGTTAAAATCACCAGCCACAAAGTATCTTTCACACTACATTCACTTATTTTGAAGACTTGCTATAATTTCTCAACCAGAAACAGTGTTTTCAATAACTGAAACATCTGCTTTCTTTAAACATTCATTACACTTCACAAGTCAAATGCACGAATCTGTTTGCTCTTTAAGTGAAAAGTAGCCAATGTAACTTCTCTATCTGAAAAACGTCTATATTTAAAATCACAAGTTAATCTTAGATACTGAACAGTGACTGTCCTGCCTGATCAATACATCTTGCCTGCTGCTAAGAGATATTGTAGAAAACAATTCTCAGGTTCATGTATTCACATATTAATGTTACTGACAATTTTACCAACAATTTTTTTTTAATTAGCCACGCTGTCTTGGTATACTCCCAAATACATGAAAATTAATTACCTGTAACATCGCATCTTTGTAATTTTAACCTTTTCATGTTTTGCTACTTTTCAGCGACATTTCCTTTTAGGGAAAAAAAAAAAAAGGCTCTACTTATCAAGAGACTGCATATGGGAGACTGACAATCAATCGCAAAAATGAAAAAGATAGGGAAAAATCATAGCAGAAGACTTAAAACACCTTTTATGACTGCTTATCATGCACTAGCAGATAATCAATAGCTTATCAAAGCTGTTCCTTTTGACTTTGGTGAAACAATCATTTCCATAGAGTTAATTCGAAATCACCGATACCAACTTATTAAAAAAACCTATGCTAGTAAATCTACTGCAAACACTACTGCTTTGTTAACATTGTCCATTACCTTGAACTTACTATCAATCTGGTGACCTCTGTATGGCTGCAACTAGAGTGAAGAGAGTGAAAAAATGTAAATGAAAAGTTTGTTCCTAAACTTTACAGGGGAAACCGCACCCAAGAGAGGATTTTATCATTGCTTTTGAATTGCTCTCCAACTTCCAAAGCAATTCAAGATTGCCTATCACTTCATCATGCATTTATGCTTAAATTTAATTAGAAAGATTGCTATCTGCTGTTCAACTATATTGCAAATCACTTGGCCATAACAATTTGCCTTTTTCAATAAAAAAAATACATGGACAACTACATATGTGTCATGGAAATCAATCTTCATTTTCCCTTTCCTAATCTGAGTTTCAGGTTTTACCTAAATTGCTAATGAAAAATTAATATGTGAAAAATGGGTCAATTTGCTCATCTTTCAGCCAGTGGCAAAGGGACTATTCAAAGCCTCAGACACGAGAGAGATTCTTTTCCAATTTACTGAACAAGCAACAACTCAAAAACGTATAGATACAGCTGCAATTTTTAAAACATTTCTCTGGTTTGCTCTTGTATCATGGCTGAAGTGACACCACCAGCCTGTCTACCAAATAACTTTTGGCTAGTAAGTAACACAGGAACTCATTCATCTTACAGCTCAACAGTTGACAGCACATGTTACCTTTCACCACAGATTTTAGTCTAATTAACACCAATTGCCAGGCTTTTCTAAATAAATATTCTAAGATAAAATATACAGACAAGAAAGTATATGAACTTTTAGGTAGTAAGTAACCATTTACCAGTGCTATTTTGTCAAACTTTTGCTCAGAAACACTTGCATTTGTAAACAAAAGGCAAAAATGATTATGGCATTAAATATGAGAATGAGTTCATGCAGAAAGCTGGACAACAGATGCATAGAGTAAAACCAAAAAGTTAACAGCCTAGACTATAATGTTTGAGCGGGTCTGATTTTCTATGCTCTGGAGCTACTACAGTCATTAGAGAATGGCTGCAGGAACATTAAACAAAATATGAGCTTTTACTTTTAATCATTTATTGTATACACTGTATAGAAAGTCTGACATTAACAGCTGTTAGGAGCTGAGAATCTCAACTAAACATTTATTTAAAAACAAAGCATGCTTAGGCTTATTTCTCTTTCCTATCAAGCCCTGAAACCATGAGATACAAAGAATGTAAATGTAAGGGAGATCCTCAGGCAGCATGAACATAGTTAAAGTCAAAGATGAACACAGCCCACTTAAGAAGGTATTTGCTGAGTTTCCATCTATTGATTACTGAGAAAGGCACATTTGAATTCAAAGCTAAGATCAGTTCCTAAGGTAGGAAGAGATAAAGAAAAGACAGAGGGAAAAAAACAGCAACAAACTTCTACGCAAGAAAGACACAGAGCATATCTACTGGGCTAGACAGCAAGGCGCATCTATCAACAGCCCACCTGCTTTCCTGGGGCACCCTGGCATACCTCCAACTTCATCCTGAGCCTCAATGCCAGCTACCTCCACAGGGCCGGACACTGCCTATTCAAAATGCAAAGTCACTTCTTTCCTCACCAAAAATACTGTATTAAGAGAAATATGCAGTTCTCCTAATGATGAAAGCTCTATTTCTTCTGGAAGCCATGAACTCCAGCCATACTTCAAACATTCAATTATGCCGGCAGACAGAACTGTGCTCAATCACAGTCAGATTCCAGGATGAAGTGTAAATACAAGAGCATTTAGCATCACTCCAAAAATTGGATAGCATCTGTTTTGCTGAGAAAGGAATAATCAGGAACAAATTAAATCTCAAATAATTTCCTGATGCTTGATGCAACTAAATCACAAGCACAGCTCCTAAGACTATACAGGCAGAGTAAGCCAAAGGCTGGCAAACCTCTTTTACCATGTTTCAATACAAGATTCCAAATCTTAGTAAAAATAAGGCAAAGGAAAAAGAAGCATATTGAAATACAATTGCTTCAGAAACTAACAACTTCCTAAATTGGCCATGAATATTTGCAGTTTTGAATGTACCGTATCTAACCAGTAAAAATTGTTTTGGCACTACAACCTGGCAGTCTAACTTGATTTTTTTAGCTTTATGCAGTTTGACTGTCAGTAGGGGTAAATTCACCCCATGCACATTTAACTTCAGCAGTCATGCTTGCAAGGAAAGGTAAGAAAGAAATCATCTTCATCGGGGTAAGCATTCCTGCCTTTCTGTGAACTTTTATCCTTTGCACAAATAAAAAAAGCACCCTCCTCGTACATTGTAAGGTTTTTATTACAGCTGATGTAACCACGCATATTTATTTCAACTCACACTAAATTTTTCATTTGTCAAATTACGAAGACTGTGGATTTCAGTGCCACAAAAAAAAAATAATCTTACTTAGCATCTGTATTGAAGCTCAGGCTGAACTAGCAAGTTACTCTCAAACCTCAGGAAAAGTTATTTGCTCTTGGTTTAATTAGTAGATAGCTGTATAATATGTCTCTGTTGGCAGGTATTTCCCACAGCAAAAAATAGAAATAAAACCAAAACAAAAAACAAACTGAAAAGCTAAAAAAATCCACAACCAAACCACAGAACATTTGATGAACTCTATCCTGTGACTAAGAGCTGCCGCTATAACTAAGATGGGGAGATGATGTTTCCAAAAGTTTCAGGCACTTTTTGGTACAGTTATTTCAATTTCATTAACCTGTAATTTATTTGTTTTGCAGCAAGTTTTGTATTGATGTATATCTATAAGAATATTTCCAGTTTCTCTGTTTCAAAAGAATTGTGATTCAGTCAGGTAGGATGGAACCGCAATGAAATTGTTTTAGAAAGAATTGTTAAGTGGATGTCATGCTCCCAAAGGTACTGAAAACCCAGCACACCCACTGCAGTATTACTTGGCTATCAGTAATAAGCTTAGAACCAATTTGTACAGAGCTGATGAAACCTGGTTATGTCCAGAAGTGTTCTGTGTTCCCAACACCAGCCCCACCTACTGACTTCAGTTCTCCAAACTCCTTTTTTCCTCCCCACTGCAATAAAACTAGCCTTTCCTGTACGGCTATAACCTTGGTTCCCTCCTAGAGCATTTCCATTTCTCACACCCCGAGAATAACCCATTTCCTCCACATCCCATGGTCTCCCTACTGCCAAGGGAATGGGAAACGGCTTGTAGAAAAGCTATTGTGATTGCCCCTAGAGCTTCAGCAAAAAAGGGAAAGATAAAAGGCGAGTTTTAAAAAGTGCCTGTCATTTTTGACATAACTATCAGGCTGATGCAAAACACATTCTTCACTGCTAACTGGGAACTCTTTGAGCAACTCTGGATTCCCAGAAAGATGTACCTTCTGTCAAGATGTACTGAAGATTTGATCAATATATTGTATAGCCACAATTCTTAATATTATGATCATTTGTTATGATTGATATATATGAAAGTCAATGAACGTCTTTGTGTCTTGCATGAAGTACTCAAAACTTTTCTCCTTGTAAAAAAAAAAAAAGTTAAAGTGATCAGAAAAGAACATATAGAACATATGAGCAAAACTTTGCAATAAAAAATATTGTAACTCTTGATTTCTGTGACAGTAGAGCAAAACTCTTCATTTCACCTTACCATCAAAAGTCTGCAGCTTCCACAGTTTCAAAACCATGTGTTACAGGATGTGTGTAGTGCTCTTCAGGGAAGACTCTCTCCTTGATGGATCAAGCCAGGCTTTTACCCAGCAGGATTATAATACCACCTCTTCAAAGTTCAGTTTTCTTCCCCTGAATCCAAACTAGTCTAACTATAGAGGTCCTTTTTGCTAATAAAAGCTTGAGAACTTCTAAGGACACATTACAGAATCATAGAATGGTTAGGGTTGGAAGGGACCACAAGGATCATCTAGTTCCAACGCCCGCCCTGCCATGGGCAAGGAGACCCTACACTAGACCAGGGTGCCCAAAGCCTCATCCAAGCTGGCCTTGAACACTACGGGGATGAGGCCTCCACAACTTCTTTGGGTAACCTGTTCCAGTGCCTCAACACCCTCTTCCTAAATCTAAATCTCCCCCCTTTTAGTTTAAACCCACTTCCCCTTGTCCTGTCACTGCACTCCCTAATAAACAGCCCCTTGCCAGCTTTCCTGTAGGTCCCTTTAGGTATTGGTAGGCCATGATTAGGTCTCCCCGGAGCCTTCTCTTCTCCAGGCTGAACAACCCCAGTTCCCTCAGCCTGTCCTCACAGGAGAGGTGCTCCAGCCCTCGGATCAGCTTTGTGGCCTCCTATGGACTCACTCCAGCAGCTCCATGTCTTTCCTGTACTGAGGACTCCAGAGTTGGACGCAGTACTCCAGGTGGGGTCTCACAAGAACGGAGTAGAGGGGGAGATGTCCTGCTCTTCAATGCCTTTTTTTAGTGCCCTCAACCACACCATTCTTTGGAGAATATTTCTTTCTTTATAGATTTTTGTTTTATGCTTTTGTCTAGCAGCCCTCTGCTCAGATCCATCTCCCTGAGTCTCTCCTCAAAAGGGCAGCTGAGCCCACAGGCTTTGTAAGGTCCCTGCTGACACAACTCCTATGAATACTGAGGATAATTAGTACAAAAATAAGTACTTTCCATGTAGAAAGATTCATCAATGGTGCATTAATAAGCAATGTCTCATAATGCAGATAGGTGTTTAAAGCACTGAACCTTGAATTAGTACGGAGAAAGTCTCAGAGGTATCATGGAGTATATTAGTGTTCATGTGGACTGATAATTACCCTACAGAACCTGATAATCAATCAATTTGTTGAAAAACTAGTACAGTAACTGATTAAATAAAACTAATCTATATTTTACTGCTAATTGGCTTTGCTTCTTTGCATGACAATAGAAAAAAACTGACTATAGAAATGGACAAAACCTTCACAAAGTAATCACAACAAGAACAGGCTCAAAGGGAAAGGAGGAGAAATTATCTTTACAATGTTAGGAGATGTTCATGAGGTTATATTTTTAAACTCCATCCCATGACTCGCATGTACTGTTGATAAATTCTAATTTACTGAAGTCTTCCTGAGACAGTTAAAAAAAAATAATTCCCAGATTTGATCAGACACTGGAACACTAAGGCAAGTGTAAAACTATGTAACAAAAAAACCCCAAACCAACGAAAACCTAAGAAACACCACAGGTGTTTTCTCAGAAATGGAAATATAGCTAAAAACAACAAATTCATTCCTAGAGAGAAAGTAGGATGGTGACAGGGAAAAAACACACAGAAGTATATGGACCAATAAGCAGACACAGGAGGTTCATACCTGCATCCTTTCATCTAGCACAGACACCTCTCTTCTTTTTGTTATAAGGCAATGTATTTGGTTTGTGGAAATTGAATTTTGAAAGGTTTGTGCTAGCTCATCGTAAGACATCACTGAAGCTGTACTTTGCATTCCCCTAAAGGAAATGAAGTAAAAGAATTTGCACATCTATTATGAGACAGAACTTCAAACAGTGACTTTGAGAGCTGTCTTATCGTGGGCTTTGGTGTCTTTTCCACAAGATAATTTTTGCAATGATTATTAGAGGACTCAAAACTCAGTAGATTTATTTCTTTTCCCTCCTAGCGTGGGAACTTGTAAAGCAGCTTACTCCATCACTGTCATGGGCACTGAATCAGACTCAACAGGTAGCACTTCACAAGCACATTACTACCCAGGGAAGCCAAACGTAATTTAAGGTGTGGATTACAGGCTGTTAACTTAGCTCTGTGTCCAGGCTTCAGCAGTGGTGATGCACTTTAACCCTCACCTACCACAGGATTAAGCAATCAGAAGAGCTAACGTGCTATAAAACCATCCAAAGTTTGTTTACTCTGAACTATGAGTTTCTACCTCCTCTACAAGGTGCAAGAGCACCTCAGAAGCATTTGATGTCAGACCTTATATGACCTTAGCTGTGATCACAGACCTAATGAGGCCATCGTAGCAATTAATAACAGTAGCTCTGCAGAAGCAACACCCACAAACCCAAGCAACCATCAATGAAGAACATCCCATGCTGTGGTAAAGCTCAGTTGGTTACAGCAGCACCCGGCTGGCTGAAAGGGTACTAACTGTTGTTGCATTTCGTTCTACAGGCAGTCCCAGAGGGGGCTAGCAGATAACCTTTGGCTCTGCTTGGAAGAACTGCAGTTTTAGGGGAACTGACACTGTCCGCGCAAACAGCAGAAATGCACAACAGGTTTGTACACGTGTATACACAGTAATTATACAGCACTCTGCCCACCCTGGAGCACATTTGAAAATATTATTAATATTGCCATGAGTCAGACCAACTCTCAGAAGGCATAGTGTAAACCTTGATATTGTTCTTCAGGAAAATAAATTGTTTCTCTGGTAACAGAGATCCATTAATTTTGCTGGCCTCTTCCATTTCTGCCAGCCAAAGACCAGAAACAAAGCACACACTGTATGGATTCTTCATTGCCAATGTATCCAAACTGCTTTAGAGCATCTAAGGAAAAGGAAATATGATTTTTACCTCAGTAAATTCATGGATGGAGGCCAACTAAAGATAAGCAATTGTGCAAGACTGAACAAAAATATTACTTCTACCAGTTACATTAAATGCTTTACTTTAGGAGTCAGTTGAGTAGGAATCTTGCCCTGTAAAGTAGGACTTCTTTTTCAAGCTACTGCCTCTGAATAATTCATACTTCAATGCTTTTTGTTCTAGGTTCATTAATATTCCTTTGCATGTTCATTGAAAAATTAAAAAGCAAATAAAAAAATGACAACGCCGGAGTAAAAATAGTCCTTTAGCCTATGTAGTGGCTGCAATTAAAAAAACTTCAGCCAACAGCATTCTATTTGCTACACCCACCAGAAAATTCAACACCTACAGTGTAGTAAAGTTTAATCTTTAAAAAAAGAAAACCACCAAATAAACAAACCAACAACTGGTGCAAGAATTTCAGATAAATCTTTCAGATAAACAGTCACTGTCAGCTTCTATATAACCTGACATCGTAGTTACAGTCTTACAGCATTAAGAACTCAGATGGGGCTTGTCTACATGGTGCAACGTGACAGTTTCACATCGTGCAGAAATGTCCAACCTATGTCTGAACGAGGTCCTCCGCTTAGGCTGCTTTGCCACATCAGAGCATCACAGAGTCCTCTGTCAGACCGTGGCTCATCCAGACAGCTCAGCTTCTCTGCATTTTATTATACTGCTGTTTGCAGACAAATGTAATACATGTTTACTAGCTGAACCTTTTCAGCTACCGTCCATATTTTTTAAATTAATTGTAATTTAGAAGTCAAGTAAACATTTGAAGTACCAAGGTAAAACTTTGAGTTCAAACATCCTTCCTCTACTTACATTTATCAAAACAGCTGCAGTGCTACAAATAGAAAAACAGCAAATAGCTGGTAGTTTATCAACAGAACCTGTTTCTCATTTCACAGATCAGATTTCTCAAGGTGCAGTCTGATGCAAAAAAGCCAAAAACCAAACAAAAAAAGCTGACACCTGAACAGATTGTAGCTTAGGAAGTTGAATGAATACATACATTTCACAACTCAGCACCTAATCGCTAGCCAGATTTCTCCAAGCCTAGACACCCTCCTGGACAGACACCGCTTTGTCTTCCAGCACAGCGTATGTGCCTGACCAAGGGCAGGCACGAAGACAGAGCTGGATTCCTTCCATCTGAGAGCTGTATCAAGAAAATTACGTGACTTCAATTATACCTTAAGGTAACCAGATGAAAACCCACAAGGTAATGACCAAATACCAGGTATTAATAATTTCCTGCCTCACTTGCCTCTGTATTGGGATCTATCAGATCTGTGCTGACAAAATGGGGTCATACCATCATCCTCCAGTTTGGGTACCCCAGTAACCTTGATGAGGCCACATACTCAGCTGGGGAATAACTTGTGGTTGCCTGTTAACTGACAATGACACTGAGCCCAAGAAAAAAATAACGTAAAATTCAGTAAGTCCAAAATGGACAACACGGTCACAAAGGGTTATCAAATACCAAGGTACAGAAGTGAAAAAGAGATACGGGTAAATCAATACAAGACGGTTAAGTCTGATTAAATCTTCTCTTTCCCAACTGATTTGCTGTTGTCAAAAGCTGAATATCTCAAGGTTCCATTCTTGTTACACCTTACAAATCAGGCTGCAGTTGTTAGTAAGAGCTCCTCCAGCAGAGAGAAACACCAGCTCTTTCGGAGGTGCACGTGCCCTGTGAGACCCAATCTTCCTCCAGACTGACTTATACCACCTCCCTGAAACTCATTCTAACCCTTCCTTACCCAGAAGGCAAATTAATCACACATCTTGATTACAATAAGCCTCATGGCACCTCCTTGAGATTGTACTGGTTATTAAACCAGAGCCTGTACCATTAACCTGGGCAGAAGCAATTGATCAACTGCTGTATATTGGACCCAATTTCAGCTGTTCTTAAAATGGATAAAACAACTGTGAGATTTTGAAACTTGCCAAGAGCATCATCTGAATCACCCAAGCAGAGTGGCGGCAATGCTTGGCATCCCTGCTCAAGCATATTTGCAGTGAGACCCTGAGGCCAGACAAAGCAGGAAACCATAATGTGTGAAATGGCAAAAGATCCTGAGGTGCGAGACAGCAAGATGAATAAGGCAGAGAACACGGGAAACTCTCCACTTAGAGTCTTAACCTCGTCTGTCTGCTGGTCAGGGGAAGCAGGACAGACAGTGTGCTCCACCATGAACAAGGGAAGTCATGATGTTAATGTCAGTATTTAACATTAAGTCTTGTAAGGAGCGGCTGAAGGAACTGGGCTTGTTTAGTCTGGAGAAGAGGAGGCTCAGGGGAGACCTTATTGCCCTCTACAACTACCTGAAAGGGAGTTGTGGTGAGCTGGGGGTCGGCCTCTTCTTGCAGATAACCAGTGACAGGACAAGGGGGAACGGCTGCAAGTTGCGCCAGGGGAGGTTCAGGTTGGAGATTAGGAGAAATTTCTTCACAGAAAGGGTGGTCGGGCATTGGAACAGGTTGCCCAGGGAGGTGGTGGAGTCACCGTCCTTGGGGGTGTTTAAGGAAAGGTTAGACATGGTACTGAAGGACATGGTTTAGTGGTTAATAGGTGGTGGGGGGGACGGTTGGACTGGATGATCCTTGAGGTCTCTTCCAACCTTAATGATTCTATTCTATTCTATTATCTTAATGTCAGTGGCAATTAGGTGGGGTAATACTTACTGATTGAATTGGTTCTTCTCTTCTATGTTCTTAAATACATGAATCAAATGTCATACATCAATACCAACTAAGAAACTCGTATGTCTGTTTCACCCACCACAGAAATGCACATCTCCATTATACCAAGCAGCAGTTCTTCTGCACAGAAGGGGGGTTGGAACTGTCTTGCATCAAGAAATGATGCATCAAGACTCTTACTTCTGCGATTCATTGTGCACACTCCAGTGTGAAACCAGCCTTATGCCAACCTTTATCTCTAACTGATCCATTAACTAACATACTTAGTACAAGCATCTACATGAGATAAACACATGCTGCTCTTTAGTGCCTCTTGATTGAAAAAAGATAATAGCAACAAACAGTCTTTTCAGGGACTAATAACTAACGCTTCCTTTTCAGGGAGAAAAATAAATAAATAAAAATCTTTCTCCTAAGGTCTGTAACGATCCTGAATGGAATAAAACATCAAGTCCCTTCTGAAAAGTGCTTCTTCAGGATATTTCGAGAGCAAAACATAGATAAATCAGGAAAAGCAATTCCACAATTTACCACATTTCAGCTAGACTCAGCCCTTGTAGTGAATGAGCAGGTTGCCCTTGTACCAAAGCTAAAGTTTCACCATCTATTCCTATGTATATCTTACCTTGGTTTTCTTTTGTTTAACACATACAATATGGCATAAAGCATATGTGACCTTTGCAGTTACAGTTCTCAATTGCATCCACAGAAAAAGATGACAGTTGCTTGCAAAACAAACAAATAAAACGTGCAAAAACATCAAGAGGACTTACAGGATCAGTCAGTTCTGGCAAGCTCGCTTGATAGGTGAGAGGTCTACAGTCACGAGTGTTATTCACCAAGACACAAGGAAGAAACATTGGTCCCAAATCGTCCCCATCAAGCACGTCTACTGTCAGGGTGGTTGTACTTGTCCTTCGCTCATTAAGATTTTGGGCTCGGTCCTGTGGAGCAAACGAATTACATTTGGTGAGACTTTTTTAAATTCAAACTCTACAAAAATGTTTAAAGTTAAAGCTAAGGGCAAAACATAAAAACCCCATAATTATTCAGGTTCTAGGAAATAGCTCATCACAAACTTCAGCCTCAGAGCTACAGAAATACAATTAAGAAGTAAAAGTTTACCTCTGGAATTAAGAAATACCGTGAGACATACACTTTTGAGAAATTAATTCTCAGGAAATGTATGAAAAGAAGATATGTCTTGTTAAATCTATAAAAATGCTGCATATTTGGAGAAGATAAGAAGTCCCTCATGCTTTACTTATAATCTGAAATACACTCTTTCTGTTGCCTTGTGTAGCTCTACCAAATCCTATCCATAAATGAAAGGACTTTCACTTGCAGAAACGGAAAGCATAAGCAGTAACTTTTTTTTTTCTAATTGCCAGCTGAGAAGCCCTGGACTGTAATGCTCAATGCACCTCCACACACCACAGTTTAAGAAAGACAGTATTTCCCTTCCCCAACAAAAAAAATTAAACACACCACACAAAAAAACCCATCACCACCAAAACACTCCCCACCTAACTCAAAACCCAAACCAGCCAGAAGACAGCAATGAGACTGATCTAAGATCTCCTAGAAAGCTGATTTGTCTAGACAATGAGTTACACCGTTCATGTTTCAAAGGTTGAAGAACACTTTTGTTGACAATAAAGCACCTACAATGCTGCACCCAAAAAAGTCTCCAAGCTGCACGACAGGGTCTTTCCAATGTATCATGATTTGGCTTTTTCTTTTTTTTTTCATTTAAAAATCTTTGTGTACATGAGACACCATTGACTACTGCAACTTCTTTATTGTCTCCTTTTTTCTTTCCAGGTGGTACAGAATAAAGTTACACTCTCCCAAATTGTGGGAACCACACAGATTATTTTTATATACTGAACAACGGACAGACTAGCAACAGTTCACCTTTTCTTTCTTCTTTTGTTATCATAGTGAAGAAACAGCATGACTACCCTATTTTTTTTTTTAAACAGAAATATTTCCATTTTCACAAAGGAACTGTTGTGATAGCTTTTCTTTACAAAAATAAAATCCTGTGGGGGGAATATGGGCCATTAGCTAAGTCTTGCCCTCCTACCCTAGGATAATATTGACAGAAAAAAGCACTTTAAAAAAAAAAAGTATTTATGCTGTTTAAAGTCATCACCTGTGTAAGAGGAACAGGTCATTGCTCTAAATCAGACTGGATACATATATATTTTTTCTACTTTGCAGTCTACTCAGTTTTTGGAACTACTTTACATTTACAGTACTAAATATGGGAATTTCTGCATTCAGCATTCTTCCTGGTCAATGAAGAAAACCAATATGAACTACAAGGAGCAGCCTTCATCATCAGCTGATCTTTTACTTTCCTCATTATGTGCCTTTGAGTAATACTGGATCAAAGCACAGATATAGAGTAATTAATTTTGTAAGTACCTTCAGGATGCAAGAACAAGAAATGATCACGGCTAATGTAATCAGCGGAACATAAGTATGATTGCGTAGCACATACAATAGAGAGAATTACATGTGGACTGCAACATTTTGTAAAATTAAAAGAAATTATAAAGGGTACATAAGACAAACTCCTAAAAAAGCTGGGCTACAGAGCTTAATTAGAGCCTTTGAGACCTAGTTTCTCATCTGTGAGCACTCAAAGCTTTACTGAGCTTGGTTCCCATTTGAGCATGTTTAAGAAAACACAGGGCCTTACAAGCTCTTTCAATCATGCAAGCTGCCCCACTATGTATAAACACGATACAGGAACTATCAGCACAGCTCTGGTCCCAAACCCAGTATCACAAAGGTGATGATTTACTGCGTAAAGATGTATATTGAAAGGAGTTAGTATGAGTTTGCTTCATAGTACTGCCAGTGCACGTCCCAAGCTGTACCTTCAGCAGTTGCTCCTTGCAGTGTGGCAGTGCTCATGCAAGTGAGCACCTTTTCTTGAAAAACATGACCTGCTCAACTACCCCAGTTACTTTCCTAGGAAAGCAGCATCTCATAAAACTCACAGCTCTGACATCAAAGGAAAAGAGCTGTGAATATGCAGCAGTGATCTGCAGAATAAATTATTGATGAAACAACAAATCAAATCAGTTCTGAGCCTTCCCGTATTGCTGTTCAAGAGATGTGCAAGTTACATTACCCAGGCAAAACTACTTATTTTAACTACCAGGAGCACCTACATGCACAAAGCACTGAGACACCCCTGGAGCCTATCTGCTGTTGGGGGAATGCTAAACACACCACAAAACATGCAGGAAAGTGCATTGTACAATGTATCTACAATTCTGTGACAGAAAGATGACAGTAGTAGAAATGCGTCAATTCAGGAGGCAAGCTATCTAAAGTTGCTTCAGAGTATTCTCATTTTCCCACAAACGAAGCAGTATCACGACAGACATAAACAACAGAGGAAAAGTTTCAATTGCAGCTATTATCAGAAGGACAAAAAGGGAAAAAAGCTTTCACAGCCCTCAAGGGCACCAAAAAACTTCTCTGAAGACAGATATATTAGATACAGTTTAAACATCGCTTTTCCTCTCAGTATGCATTATCCACAGCCAGCCACTCTGTAAAAACCTCTATAGACACTTACAATATTACTTGAAAGAAAAATCACCTCTTTATAGAAAAATGCATTTCAAACCTTAAGGATGCAACTAAATTGTATCCATTAAACTCATCTGAGATCAAATTAGCATCGCTAGATTTGTTAGAAAATGAACACTTTGTGACACTTGAATGCACTTTTCTGCATGGGCTGTACTTCAGATTTGCAACTTGTTCCTTGGGCCAAAAAGGCTGTCCTGCTACACACACTGAGCAAGCTTTTTTAACCAGTAATAATATGTCTAAGCTTTCAATGACCTACATAAATCTTAAATAAGATTTTCAGGAGAAGAATATTATCAGACCTGGTATTTCAGCAAGACTTTTCCTTTCCTTGGAAAAATCTAAATTTGCAAACTAATCCCCCACCTAAAACAGTGGCATAAATGGCCATTAAGAGAGCTATACTTACATTTGCTTGAACAATAACAAAATAGCGCATCTTTTCTTCATAATTCAGTCTTTCTCGTAGAACTACTGCTCCAGATAAAGTGAGAGGAATATCAAAGGTCCTGTTGGAAGTCTGCAAAAGTTAAAGCAGTATGATACATGAACATGCTTCAAAGTTAAAACATGTTTCAGATGGGCCACAACAAGATGATCCATTAGATGGCATAGCAAAATTGCCTATGCTTTCCAGATTAGAGATTTTCATGTTTTCTCCTCACTCAGTTTATTCTCCAAGAACCCCACAATAAATAATCTGTAGGTAACAGAATTCTCTCTGACTCTTTGTGTATACCTTATTACTTTCAACCACAAACTGAAGTCTAACTGTCCTGCCTCTTGCAGATTTGGCATGCTCAATTTGCAGTGGTGTTTTGGCTTCAAAAAGCTTTCCCTATTAGTCAGCTGAGAACCAGGTTTTCAGTTTCTACAATTCAGCTTGCCTTCCTCTGCTTTTTCTCACCGTTGTAGAAAGTATCAAGTATTAGAGATTAAGAAATCCGTATTATTGTACTCACTTTCTCTTTATTCTGCTTTCATGAGAGCAATGAGGCAGTAAACATGCAGAGAACAACGCTACACACTTATGTGACAGTTATGCACATGTTCAAACACCAGTAAATTCAGGTTTCAGGGTAAATCAAGTGAAATTTAATTTGTCCTGCATATTTCCTTAAACAGACCGAGACTGCAAAGCTGTGGCACCGAATGGCAGGAGGGTACTGATTCACTCCGACACAGGTTTCTGGTGTGAGATCAGAATACCTTCCCCTGCTTCAATCTACCAATGTAGAACACAGCTAACATTCAAGTATGTTGAACGGGTAACAGCAATACAATACTCCAAAATCTCTCCACAGAAAACACTGCAGAAGAACAGCGTATTATTCTTTCCTTAGCTAACAGAACAAGGCCTTGTCCCTGTAAAAGTTGAAATATCTGCCAAAATTGCAGTTTGTTTTTCAGCAGATAAATGATAATGATTGTTAAGTTCACCATGTTGTAGACATTTGTGGTGCAGCAAAATAGGTTTGGAAAGTACATGACAGACTGCTAAATAACTGGAGACACTGTTTGCTTATGTCTGAGACTGGCACTCATTGCTTTAGATAGAAAATACATAATTCCAACTGGAAAAAAAAATATTACGGTATGTATACTGAGGCAAAACAGGAAACCAGAGCAGATTCTTAAGGGGGGAAGAAGGAAGAACCGAGTAGGGCTGGATTCACTGCTTCCACCCCACTCTTCCTTTCTTTTAATGGTATTTGCACAAACAAGCAAGCAGGTTTTGAACTATGAAATTATGGGTAATATCTTTGACTGCTGTACACGGTGATGTCGTGCATGCACGCACAAACACACATACATGTGACACTTATAATTCACAATGAAGATTCTTCTAACTGCTTTAGCCCATTTAGCTCTGATTTGAACGGCCAGACCCAGTTGGAAAAGACTCTGCAGCTGAGGATCAGCCAAGGCACTCTCAAAAGAGCTGCCTTTTTCTTGGCAGATCTTGGTGTGAAGAGGCACGTAAATGGAACTGTATGATCTGAACTGTTCGGATCAGCACAATTTCAGAAAAAACCCCAACTTTAACCTCCTCCCATACTGCTTATATCTGGAGTTCCCCCCTTGCTCCAACACAGCACAGAAATGCTATCATTCAGTGGTGATTTAAAGCTTAACTGCAGTCATGGCTCCTGAAGGTACCACATCAGATCAACCCTGGGATGCCTCTGCAAACTCCATTTATTTCTGCTTCAACCCAAACTGTAATGAAGCTCCAAGGCAATTAAAAGATGTGCACAACACCGTCACATCTCAGTTGCATTTCCATCCAACACTGAAACGAGCCAGCGCACACTGGAAGTCAGGAATATCAAGATACTGCTTTGTCAACTGTTTACTCCAAGAGAACAAACCCGGTTCTCCTCTCACTTCAAAACAGAGATAAAAAATGCTTTGGTACAGCAGTCTTTATAATTTAGAACGTTTGTCAGCCCATAGTCCTGAACACGGGCCAACACATTTATAATGGAAAGCCACTAGGATAACAGTTCAATTTACTCCCCAAGAGAGTTGGTACGTGAAAAATCTGTACAGCAAAAGCATTCTGCATATTCCCTAACTCAACAAACACAAAATGTTTAATTTTGAATCCTTACCAAACACAATACAATGAATCTCAGTGAAATTAGCTAGTAAGGAGGGAGTCCAGAACTTGTTTTGAGGATGCATTTATCTTAATAACCTTCAGGTATAAGTAGAGCTCCCAGGGATCTAACAATTCCCTCTGCATTAGGGCACGTCTTTTTGCCAAGTTAATTGACTTGATCCTTAGCTTTTAATGGCTAAGAAAAGTTTTATGGCATTCCTTCATGTGACAGCTAGAGCTCAGCCCTATGTCAACTATGATTAGCATCCATTTTTCTACTTCACTTTTATATACCTTCCCAACTAAACAACAAAATAATTAAGTTAAATTCAATTTCTAGAAAAACACCTTGTGTTTTCACAGTTGTGGAGGGTTTTTTTCTGGTGGGTTTTTTTTTTGTTTGTTTTTGGTATTGTTTTTGTTTGGCTTTTTTCCCCCCAAATGCCTAAATTAGTCTTCAATGAAACTTATGAGCTATAATCAGTCTGCTTTTTATAAGGCAGGAGACTGTCATGGGTGTCAAACAACACTTCAGGCATCTTCATCACACAATATTGGGGTTCCCAGAAGTAGAAAAATAGAGATATTTCACGCTAAGCTGTACCCATCATTTTTGAGCCTGGTATAATTGTTTCCCAGGTTAAGGAAGAAAATCCACTTGTACCAGATATTATGCAGTAACTTTTGGCAACCTGACAGCTGACATGAAGCAGCTTACAATGATGAGAAGTCATCTCTGTCAAGCACATACACAAAACGCATCACTAGGTAAAGCAATGTTATGCACAAAAAGGCTATCTGGTGATGAAAGAAACAGATTTATTTTATCTGGAATACAAAAGTAGTAAGGCAAAGATGCAATAAAGCAACTATCTACTCCAAAGAAGTTGTTCCAACCAGGGAAATCCCTTGCTGTTCTTCACAGTCACTGGGAGAACAAGAACAGCAAGTTTCACTCAGTAAAAGTAAGTTTTAGGAAATGTTTTTTAACTCTTCCTGGGGCAAACACCAGACCAAATCACTTATGCATGCTATAATGTCCTTCCACTAGTGGTTAGGCGAGCTGCTCTGCTGAACTTGAGGCCAGTGTGGTTCAGGGAGATGCTTTTATTTTCCAGGATGTCTTTGAGCAATATAATGCTATGACTTAATACTAAAATAAACGCAGCTCCTATATTTCACTGTGGCACAAGATAGTTTAACAAATAATATTTTAAGGGGTTTAGATTATTTATTTATTTATTTTTGTTTTCAGTATAGCAACATACTCAATGTATGCTAAAACATTTTATTTCTTCTGAAGGAGACTGCTCCGGTGCC
>VWZZ01004669.1:233-24855 GCA_013399095.1 Psophia crepitans | reverse complement strand
TTTTTAATTCTCTGTGCAGTGATTGGGAGTAACAACAGTTAATCTAGACGTTCAAACAAACCACAAATTTACTTAAAACTCAGCAGAACCACAAAAGATAGCAGCTTGGCAAGAGTTGTAACAACACTTAAAACTCAGCAGAACTAAGAAAGACAATGGCTCAGCAAAACTTGTGATGATGTTGCCCCAATGTGCTGAAAATGAGGTTAGGGTGGCAGAGAGGAAAAGAAAGAAAACAGAAACATTTCACAATCCTGATGATCCAGTGGAACTCTGCTTCTGGCTGCAGTCCTCAGGTGGCAGGCATGTGCCAAAACCTTTTGTTTAACCCTTTTATAACCCAGTGTGTCCCCCCATAGGTGGAGTTTTGTCACCACTAAGCATGTTTAGTGTGTGCTCAGGAATGTTACGGAATGTTCAGAAATAAGTTGGTGGGTTTTGAGGGTCTTGGGGGTCTCACTGTCCATCCCTTTGGGGCTGACTGAGTGATGACCCCTCATGGGCACACAAGCACAGCAGAGGTCTTTGTTCGCATGTTGCAGGCATAAATGGATGGGCTCCCAGCACAGCACCCTGCCCTTGCAGGTTCTGCCTTTGATTGACAGTCCCTCATTTGAGATGGATGTTTGGGACATTCACTTGTTATTGGAGCATTACATACACTCCAGAAAAGTGATAACTCTATCTCTAAATGATCTCATAAATTCACAGACAGGATATCATTAAACAAAAAGAACAGTATTTCACACATAAATATTGCAGTGAAGGCTGTGCATATAGAACCAGAACCTAAGCAACTGTTCCTAACCATACACATTGGTTTTGGGTCTCATGAATAAAGTGAAGTATTCAAATAATGTCTTTTTAATTCACTTTCCAAATCACATCAATTGTCTCTTCTAGATGTTTCTCAGATGACTGATAGGTTCTTCTTATAGACCAAGATGATAAGACAGAATACATGCCCAGCAAGTCTGCAGATGATGCAAAACTAAGAGGAGGGTTTGATACAACAGATGGTTGTTCTGCTTTTCAGAGGAATTTTTACAGATGGGGAAAACAGGCCAACAGCAACCTCATGAAGTCCAGTAAAGAGAAATGCAGAGTCCTGCCCCTGAGAAGGAACACCACCATTGCAGCAGGACCAGCTGTGGGCTTACTGGCTGGAAAGCAGCTTGGTATAGAAGTATCAGGGAGTCCCAGAGGACAGTAAGTTGACCATGAGCCTGCAGTATGCCTTTGCCACAAAGACAACCAGCAGCATTCTGGGTTGCATTAGAAAGAGCTCCATCAGCAAGTCAAAGAAGATGAGATTTCCCTGCCCNCAGTGACAGGACCTGTGGGAGGTTTAAACTGGATGTTAGGAAGCATTTCTTTACTGAAAGGGTGGTCAGTGTCCAGATCTGGGCTTGCCAGTGTGGGAAAGATACTGACTTACTAGAGCAGACCCAGCACTGGGCCAGAAACGTGATTGAGGGACTGAATATCTGCCATATGAAGAGATGATGAGAAAGCTGGAAGGATTTAGCTTGGAGAAGAGAAGGCTTAGGGAGAGGACATATTATCAATGTGGTTAAATAAATACCAGATGAGTTGAGAAAAGAAGATGTACCTTGGTTCTTCTCAGCAATATGGCATGACAGGACAAGAAGAAGGAACACATGTTGAAATACAGAAAATTCTACTTAAACATAAAAGAACACTGACTGTAAGAGTGATCAAACACTGGAACAGGTTGCCAAAAGAAGCTATAGGTCTCCATCCTTGGAGACACTCAAAATTTGACTGGAAATGGCCCTAAGCAATCTGTTTCTGTACCGAGCAGGGATGTTAAACTAGGTGGAGGTCTGGAAGTCCCTCAAAAACTGATTGTATGAAAATGTATTTTCAACAAATCTAGGTTTTCGCCAATTTCCTAATTATCCATGTTAGGTTTTAAAACAACTTCTTATTTAGTTAAGGAATGTTTTAACGAGGATTTGTCAGCCTATGGACTGGTCATTGCACTACTTACCACGATTATTACTTTAAAAACAAAACACTATTTAGTTTTACAGCTTTCCATCAGTTCCCTAAGATGTGCTTTTTTTCCTCTCCTTAGCAAATAAGACCATTCTTGTAGACAAAGAAACAGTATCCATAGCCATACAACTGCTTTTGGAATGAATATAGATTTTTGCAAACATTTGAAATTGTTTTCATTCTGTAACCATTTCAAGAAACAAATCTTTCTGCATTCAGTCTTAGAAAAATTATGGTCATAGCCTTGGAATATTTCCAGTGAAATTTTGTCTGTATTCAAATAAACATTTAGACATTTTATTTTTCAGTAATCAGTCAGCTCCATTACTGAGTAATTAAATGACTGATTTCGAGGTTTTTTTGTAATCAAAACTGAATTTAAAAAATGTAGAGTGGAAATTTTGCGACTGTTACTGATTTGAAATTAGCTTGATAGAAGAGGTGGTTTTTATTTGAGACAGGTATCTCATCTCGCTTCAGTAAATAAATCTCACACAGAAAAAGTTCAAAAGTAACATATCAAAAGAAAAGCGCCACATGAAATAGGACCTCTTGCAGAGCTGTTCTTGTTAAGTGGCAGCCAAATTAGCAATTACTGACAATTTAGCAGTTAGGAAGCCCAGAATTTAAAGGTCACTACCCTTTATTTTAAAATTTCTATCTTAAAAATAGCTTTTGCTACAAATTAGAGACACAAAAAGAAACAGAAAGTTATAGCTCACTAAAGGGCAGTCTATGACATATTTTTTCATCAAAGATGTGGTCAATTATCATGGGATAGTTGGTTCTTAGAACGGTCTGTGTTTATACCTAGTGGGACTAACATTGGATTAGTCACCATGGCTACTAATAGTGTTGTTCTTTCAGGACAGATGAGGTCATCACATTGTGATCCTGGTGTCAGCAGGTGACCATGCTGATTTTATTTATTTTTCTCTGTGTAGTTCGTGTTTCCAAGTGTACTAGTATTACCACTGTGTATAATCCTACATTCTTCCATTGTTCCCAGCAGACATGCTCCTAGAAGACTTTCTCCCTACCTGCAGAAGCACTTTGTTTCTCAGTAGGCACAGCTGAGCAGGACTTAGATGGTAGAGTAAGTGTGGATGAATAAATGCAGTTAATGTTCACCTGTGGTGATAAAATGGAACCCCCAAACAAAACCCTTTTTGGTAGATACAGCCTGACTGTACTGAAAGTAGATAAACAGAAAATATATAAATCTGGATAGAAGAATAATACAATTTTCATTGTATACAGATCCTTAAATATCTTTTTAGAAATCCAATCTGCCTTTCAGCAACCACAGAATGAAATGAAACAGAGAAGTGGAGTAAAGTCTACTTTCTACCTGACACAGGTATTTTATTTTCAGAGATATAAACAGAAGATTTTAATAGCTGAAATTTCTGGCAATAATTGCTACAGATCCAGATTGTCCAACTTGCATTCTCTTCAGTATGCGATTACAGTGTTTCTTCAAAGCCCAAACTTTTTGTTAACATGGTTTATCGATGATAATGTGGAACTTCCCTATGAACCGGGTGGGTAGATTAATATATATCAGATGCAAAATAGTTTATGGCTGTTTGCTGTAATCTGAGGTAATTTTCAAGTTCATTTTAGCTTTTAGTTTTGGTATTTTTAAGTTAATATTTAAGTTAATAATTCTTAACTAAATAATTTCAGATCTTGGCTGTGTTCTGTCATCTGATTTCTTGGTTGGATAATGTGCAAGAGAAAGATGCATAAGTTTGCAATCTGTCTACTGTAGAAATAGATGTCAAGTATTCATTCACTTTATTCAAGGATGTACAATGCAAATGAATATTATTTTCAAAGATGACCCTAAAATTAATGAAATAACTTATATATTCCTTCATGAGCACATAACTTACATTATGATGAAATGATAGTGGGATAAATGACTCAACTCACATTACTCTTGAGCATCTGCTACTATTTGCCTTTATTAATATTCTTTTCTTGTTCTACTTTTTGTTACCTACTGTAGAGACTTCTAAAGATATGCTGCAAATAATCAAATTAATCTGATTACCTTTAGTAATGCCTTATGATATATGCCAGATTGTCAGAATTTCTTCTTGGCTTTTTTGGGATACATCAGAAGTTGTATCCCAACAGGAAGTCTGAGAATGTTAACTGCTTGCTTAGTTACTCACAAGAAAAAAGGAGCATATACAAGCAGCATAATATAATTGAATCACTACAGAAACACAAATAACTATTCTGGAAGTGAAGGATAAGGGAGAGAAATACAAAATTCTCTTCTGAAACTTCTGGGATAAGGCAGACAGATACAGGTTTTTTTCAAGTGTGGTCTTCTCACAGATATAACCAAGTCTTAAAGACTATTAAGCACCTTTTTCTCATAGATGTGTTCCTTTTCTGTGCCCTTTCTATTGAGTTTTCTCATTCAATTATTCATAAGCTACTTTAGACTACCTTTTTCCCCCCTTTCTTTTTTTTCCTGCCTCTTTCCCCCTTCTTCCTCTCCTTTTTTTCCCCCACCCTGTCCTTTTCTGTTATTCTATTTGTTGCTATGTTACTTAAAAATTGAAAGTACTTTATAGATCCCTTTGACTCCAAAACTAGATAACACATTCTCTTTTTTCCTTTTTCTATGTGTTGTGGTTTAACCCCACCCAGCAAATAAGCTTCACACACCTGCTCACTCACTCTAAACACAACACACATACACACATCCCCAAATGGGTTGGGGGAGAGAATCACAAGGGTAAAATTGAGACAGCTTGTGGGTTGAGATACAGACAGTTTAATACATTAGGGAAAATCCCAGTACACAAGCAAAGCAAAACAAGGAATTCGTTCACCGCTCCCCATCGGCAGGCAGGTGTTCAGCCATCTCCAGGAAAGCAGGGCTCCTTCACACATAATGGTTACTTGGGAAGACAAAGGCCATAACTCCAAACATCTTCCTTTCCTCTTTCTTCCCCTCCCTGCTTTTGCTGTTGAGTATGACATTATATGGTATGGGATAATCCTTTGGGAAGTTTGAGTCAGCTGTCCTGGCTGTGTCCCTCCCACCTTTTTGCCCATCTCCAAACTATTCACTGATGGGGCAGTGTGAGGAGCAGAAAAGGTCTTGACTGTGTGTAAGCACTTCTCAGCAATAGCTAAAATATCAGATTGTTATCAACACTGGTTTTACCACAAATACAAATCGCAACACCACACAAGCTACTATGAAGCACAGGACTCTCTCTAGCAGTTCCCTGTCCTTCTTGAGCTGAGGGGCCCAGAACTGGACGCAATACTCCAGATGCGGCCTCACCAACTCTTCACAAAATGTCAGAGATCCTTTTATAGCTGACTGCATCTGCATTCTTTGCAAGTTCTGTAGAACTTTGGGTTAAAAAAAGAGATGAACTTCAAAGGAGAAGCTACATTCTTTCCATTGAATTCCTTCCTCTTGCTCATAGATACTCTAATTCCTGGAAAAGCTTTTCTTTATTGATGCATGTCTCCATAATTCTGCTGTGGTCTATTCTTCAGCCTGCCTATCTTGACTGTTTACTGACTACTCAAATTGTGCTTTCAAAGGCATAACTTATTTCCCAATATATATGTCCAGATTAATTCAGTTTCACCTACATACAGAATTCCAAAATCAACTTAAATTACAAATGTTGTAACTCAAACTGGTTTCTTAAAAAATTGTATACACAACTATGCATTCCAAGTCATGTAACTTCAGCTGAGAACATTGTAGGCAATTCCTTTTTATAGATTTTATGCCTTTCAACAATTTAATATCTAGAATGTATTTCTCATCCTTTTAAGTGATAATCACTATAGGCCAGACTGTATCATTAGGTTTTCAGGAAGGCTTCTCATTGTGCTTGGAAATTAATAGTCCCACCTGTCCTTGATAGCTGAAAAGCACCATTGTCTTTGTGTTTTTCACAGGTGGTATTATTGTTGTTATTGTCATTATTACAGATGTTTATTTTGAAACATTCATATCACTGACTGAAAACATGGATCCTTCCCCTCAAAAAGCATTTTGAATTATGAGAAATTTTAAGATCGGTGGAATATCCCACATTATATAAACAACTCAGTGCATAATATTTAAAAAAATCTTACATTTTTTCTTTTACACAATTGTTAAATTTTTCTCTCTTGACAGGCGTGATTGTGATTTTCCAGAATAGAAAAATCAGCCTTGGCTGAAAACTCTAACAAAAATATTGCAAATCTGACCTATTTTTTTCAATGGACAAACAATACTTCTCTTTTTGTCCTTTATTATATTTCTACTTTTTCTTTCTACATAACATATTTTACTACTTTTAATATGCATTTATTGTATTTTATGGTGGTAGAAATCAACCTACAGGCAGCACTACAAAAGCTTCCTACTAGAAGTCATTGTCCTTTGAACTTCTTTGTGAAGAAACAGACCTTGAAATTGCCCCTAACACTCTTCATTGCAGATTCTGTTTATTTGCTGATGGTTTGGGTTTTCCTTTGAGTTTTGGTGTAACATATTATTAGATATAAGAAGGAATTGTATGGCTTTAAAGACAGGTTTTCTTTCTTCCTACGATAGCTGGCACTTGTGGGTGCTGGTTGATGAGAAGCTGAACATGAGCCGGCCGTGTGTGCTAGCAGCCCAGAAAGCCAACTGTGTCCTGGGCTGCATCAAAAACAGTGTGACCAGCAGGTTGAGGGAGGTGATTCTCCCTCTCTACTCCGCTCTTGTAAGACCCCACCTGGAGTACTACATCGAGCTCTGGGGTCCCCAGTGCAAGAAACACATGGAATTGTTAAAGCGAGTCCAGGGGAGGGTCATGAGAATGATCAGAGGGCTGGAGCACCTCTCCTGGGAGGACAAGCTGAGAGACTTGGGCTTGTCCGGCCTGGAGAAGAGAAGGCTCCAGGGAGACCTAATTGTGGCCTACCAATACCTAATGGGGGCCTACAGGAAAGCTGGAGAGGGGCTGTTTACAAAGGCAGGGAGTGATAGGACAAGGGTCAATGGGTTTAAACTAAAAAAGGGGAGATTTAGATTAGATGTTAGGGAAAAAATCGTTACTGTGAGGGTGGTGAGGCATTGGAACAGATTGCCCAGAGAATCTGTGGAGGCCCCCTCCCTGGCAGTGTTCAAGGACAGATTGGATGGGGCTTTGGGCAATATGGTCTAGCATAGGGTGTCCCTGCCCATGGCAGGGGGATTGGAACAGATGATCTTTGAGGTCCCTCAAAACGTTCTATAATTCTAAGATCTGAAAACAGAAAGAAACCTTGAAATGTTTTTAAAATGAGACAAAGATGTATAAAAGAATGCAAAATAAAAATTCAAATCTACAGCATCAGGTTAAAAAGAGATTTTTTTAAATTTTCCTTTTAGTTTAGGAAAGGTTCCAGATGCTGCTTGTATTAGGAACTTGAAAGTCAAGAGAGAATGGATGTAGTGTGCATGTAAAGAAAGAAAGAGGGTTTTTTAAAGTATATAAACAGCAAATTTTAAGCTCTCTGCTTTAAACATGTATAAATATTTATAAACTAAGTTGTTACTAAGCACAAAGCCTATAATTGCAGAGCCTGTAGGGTTCACCAGAGACAAGAAGCATGAGTTGAGGACCTACAGAGTAAAGAAAAATTTGCCTGGAAAAATGTCTGTGAGTTTGGGGAAGCATAGATAAGGAAGGGCATAGCTGAAAAGGACTGATGTTTACATAGAAGGAAGGTGCTGTGTCAGGCTTCTTGATTTTTGCCATTAAGACAGAAAGAGGGAAACGGGACACTGGGGAGAGTGTAGTGTCATATACTGTGCTGAGGGCTTGACAGAAGATAGCAGGAATGTAGCTGGACTTCAGGAGGGTGATACAAATGAATAAAAACTGGAAGTGGGAGTACAGTCCACGATTCTATGGGATACTGAAGCGAAGGTATTTCAAAAGTAACTGAAATGGTACTAGAGATGGAAATCAAAATCTGGTCCTTGAACAGTTCTGAGAAAATGCAGAATGTCTTAAAACATAAATCAGGGACAAAAAGGCACAAACAAATTGTTAAAAGCGACTTCGGCAGTCATTCCAAATCATTCTGCTTCCTCTTTAAAACACAAATGAACAATACTTTTGACAAATAAATGCACAGCTGTTACAAAGCTGTTACTAACCATGACAAAAAAGTTTGGAGACATGTAAAAATAAATAAAACAAATCTTTTTAGTATACGAATGGAGGTTAAATACAATTTAAGGTTTAATGTAAATACATTTGATGGTGAAAGATGAACTTTTTTCTTCTATAAATTTACATCCAACCTTAAGGTTGATTAGTTCTTAGCAAAAAGAAATAAAAAACTCCACAAAACTCCAAGCAACATGGGCTCAAATGATATTGTCTTAAAGAATTCTGTGAACTTTTCTTTTAATAGAGTCGCTGAAGGAGACTGCTCCAGTGCTGGCGTGTCCCGCAGCGGAGCGGCTGACTGAGGCGTACAGAGGGGTTTTTCTGGCTTCCCAGAGACAGGGAGACGGCAGGCAGCGGCAGCGACCGGCCACGCGGCGGTAGCTCTCGCGGCAGCCGTTGACGAGATCTGGGCGTTGCCGGAGCAACAGCGGTGCCCCCCGAACCCATATAAAGCTGCCCGCGAACAGGGCAGGCAAACAGGACGTGGCGCGTCAGAAGGGCGTGGCGCGGCAGTTTGCACGGCAGTTGGCACAGACAGGGCGTGCAGGTTCTATTCTATTTATGAAATCTGTTAAAAGATTCTCTGCTAGACAAGATTCCAAGGATAGACTTTAATAATGACAAGATGCCGCAGTGTGATAGCATTCTACTTTCATGAGTCTTTCGTGTCTTGAAGAATGCATTTTGATAGTTTCATATTAGTCAGTCTCACACTTTTAGTGACCAGTGTTAAAGACTATGACAGAAGCTTTCCCTTGAAGTTATAGGTACTAGATGTTGCTCAGCCCCACTGTCTGAAGGTTCTGTACATGTTTTCTGTATCCTGGATTCATTATTATATTTTTAGATCAGTACTTTTACTCATAGTTTTCCAGCAAGATTATACATGAGAAAACTGTGTTTGCAAAGCAGAACATCCCTTGATTTTCAAATAGCACACTCAAATGTATTCAGAAGTTTGAACTGAAAACAATATATACCTTTGTGGTTTAACTGTGGATGGCAGCTAAACACCCACAAAACTGCTTGCTCACTGCCCCCATGATGTGATGGAGAAGAGAATCAGAAGAGTAAAAGTAAGAAAACCCATGGGTTGAGATAAAGACAATTTCATAGGAAAACCAAAAGCTATGCAAGCAAGTAAGGCAAGACAAGGAATTAATCCACCACTTCCCACCAGCAGACAGGTGTTCAGCCATCTCCAGGAAAGTAGGGGACAATCATGTGTAACTGTTACTTGGGAAGACAAATGCCATTACTCCAAACATTCCTCCTCTTCCTTCTTCTTCCCTCCAGGTTTTATGGCTGAGCATGATGTCATGGTATGGAATATCCATTTGGACAGTTGGGGTCAGCTGTCCCAGCTGTCTCCTCTCCCAACTCCTAGCCTACTGTCTGGTGAGATAGTGTGAGAAGCAGAAGAGGCCTTGGCTCAGTGTAAGCACTGCTTAGTAATAACAAAAACATCTCTGTACTATCAACACTACTTTTACCATAAATCCAAAGCATAGGCTCATACTAGCTACTGTGAAGAAAAGTAACTCTATCTGAGACAAAATCATCGAATTCTAATAGGAAAAATTCTTCATAATAGATAACTTACTGAAAATTTGATGAAAAATAAAAAAGAGAAAGACATTCTGTATTAAGTACTGAAATTAATTTAATTAATTAAGTTAATTTACTGGAACAACCCTTCAAAACAAAATCCATGTATTTTAGTATATTTTACTTGTGTCTAAATGTGGCTTACTTTGGGTACACTTCAACTGGTCCACTGATTTCTTATGTAAGGCTTTGTTGGGTAGTACCCCAATTTCTAAAGAACTTTCATGTTGTAATTTTCCTCTATCAAAAACCAGTAGCAAGAGAAAATGGAAGGGAACTGGTATGTGACTGATCTATTCCTCACACAAAGCTAGGATGCAACCTGGACATATACATAATCGAAGATCTTGAATCATATAGAAAGAGAATCTTTGTTTGCTTCAACAACGTAGAATGGTTTGGGTTAGAAGGGACCACAACGATCATCCAGTTACAATCTCCCTGCCATGGGCAGGGACACCCTACACTAGACCAGGTTTTCCGAAGCCCCATCCAACCTGGCCTTGAACACTTCCAGCGCGAGGGCATCTACAACTTCTCTGGGCAACCTGTTCCAGTGCCTCACCACCCTCACAGTAAAGAATTTCTTTCTAATGTCCAGTCTAAATCCCCCCTCTTTTAGTTTAAACCCATTACCCCTTGCCCTATCACTGCACTCCTTAAACAAGGTTGCATATGTATTTTATGACCTTATCCTGACACTACTTTTGGTACCTTGATGAACACTAATTATTGGTATGGTCTCTCAGCTTGGATCCAGTGAAAAAGAACACATGATGTGTAAGTATATATCCTAAGTGTGAATGTGTATATGTGTGTGTGCACATGAATCTGTCTGTCTAGCTACTTGCTTGTGTGGGTGTGTGCACATGTGAACATAAATAAATTTGTATAAAAATCTGTATGAAGGTGAGTTACAGGTAAGATCCAGAAAATTTTTCCCACAAATCTCAATTCTTATATCTGTATCCTGTATCTACAAAGATATTCTAATTATAGTAAATAAAATCCAGAATAAATTTGTATCTAGCTGTCATAGTTTCTCCTCTTTTTTTTTGGGGGGGGGGAGGGGAAAGTGATATGTCTGTGAATGAAAAAATGGTTAACAATACATAATTTCTCAAAGGATAAAACCTTGTCTCATACCACTGAATAGGACACCATAAAAGCATGACCTCTGGGCAGAAAAAAAATACTTTAGAGAAGCTCTAGCTTCTAACTGTGTGTGCCCATCCAAGGAGTAAGATATCCAATTCACTCCTGTTGAAATTACTTTTTAGTGGAATATCTGATCCTCAGTGTCCACATCACTTGACAAAAAAAAACCTGTCAATATAGCTGCTGTTGACTTTTTTTAGTAAATAGGCTTAGATAATTTTGCAGAAATAGAGGCTTTTGTGACTATTTCTTTATGTGAAAGTCTGTGACTCTCTTGAATGAAATGACAAAATGTTGAATATATGTGTTCACACATAGTTTTGTGACCAATATTTTGTAACTCCTTCCATTTTTCTTCCACATATTTTTATGTTATCTTCCCTGACAACTATCAGGAACCGATAAGGACCGCTATCCTCATTTGCTGTACTATCAATGCAATATTTTGTCATACAGTGCCAAAGGCGTTCTTTGATTGCTGTCTGAACCAAATTTTATAACATCTTCTGGGCATTTAGACCATGTCTACACTTATTTATTAATATACATCACAGTGCTCCACAGGGCTCTGATCTGTGATCATACTGCTGAGTAGCGGCTTGGAGCATGCCCTTATCACTATCTCAGCTATTTCCCTAGATTTCATTTCACCTCATTTTAGATTTATACAACACAAAAATCTACCACTAGAACTAGTTTTCTAGATGTGAAATTCCTCTGCCAAGCCAGACTGGTATCTACAAAGGACAGGTTGATTTTTCCGGGTCACTAATAAACATTGGCTTAAGACACCATTTGGAAACCTGGGAAAATAAACTGTCTTGATAGTCAATATTTTATAATTCTCAGTTTGCAGACAAAGAACCAAAACCATGTGCTTTATTGAGGGAAATACGAAATTGACAGTAAAAAATAAAACAAATAGCATAATGTCTGATAACCACAACAGTAATTTCCAATATAAAATAATGATCAGATGAAGATTAAGTTCTTGATAAATCTTTTGCTAGGACAGTTCTTTAACTTTTACATTTCTTAGTAAAGCTATTGCAGTTGCCAAATCACAGAACTCTGTCACCTGTCTTGCTGTGTAGCAAAATCTCATGCAGCCTGCTGCTGCTAAGGAGTGTTAAATTGCTTGCTATCCAGCCCAAAGAGTTGCACCTGGGTTTTAGTATTCTGTTTTTCAAGTTGAAGCAAGTAAACATAGTATGCACAATTACATACAGTTTTTGCTGCACAAAGTCTTCTAAAAAAGATTTTTTCAGTCTTCACACTTTTGCACTCTGAAACTGCAGGTTTTCTCCTTGTAAGCCTATTTAGACATATCTAGTCTGTCCTGAATTTTCATATAAAATGTTTTCACCATAACTACACAGATTCTTATGAAAAAGCCATTTGAATAACTTTTTTTTTTTTTAAATATTATTTTCCTATTGGGTTACAACACAGTGCTATTACCCTACTGGCTCTCCAATATTCTTGAACTCTAAACCACCATTTTTATATCTCAGCTACTAGACTTACACAGAGGAAAAGCAGGAATTCCTAGCCCAGAGGTTTTCTGGTTTAGATATTTATTGTAGAACAAGGTGAAATGCACGACAGGAGTGCTTATTACTCTCCACAGACTATAAAAGGAATCTGATGATATCAGATGCCAATACCAACAAGTTGGTGGATTGGATTTGCGTGGAAAGATTTTGGTAGTGAGGAGCTATAGGGGTGGCTTCTGTAAGAAGCTGCTAGAAGTTTCCCCTGTGTCTTATAGAGCCAACGCCAGCTGGCTCCAAGATAGACCCGCCACTGGCCGAGGCTGAGCCCATCAGTGACAGTGGTAGCACCTCTGGGATAACATACTTAAAAAGGGAGGGGAAAAACCTGTGCAACACCAAAAGCAATTGTAGCCAGAAACAAAAGTGAAAATATGTGAGAGAAAGAAATCTGCAGACACCAAGGTCAGTGAGAAAGGGGAGAACATGCTCCTGGCACCAAAGCAGAGATTCCTCTGCAGCCCATGGTGAAGACCATGGTGAGGCTGGCTGTCCTCCTGCAGTCCATGGAGGTTAATGATGGAGCAGATCCACCTGCAGCCTGTGGAGAACCCCACACCAGAGCAGAAGGGTGCCTGAAAGAGGCCATCGGAAGCCTGCTCTGGAACAAGCTCCTGACAGCACCTGAGGTCCCGCTGAGAGAGGAGCCCATGCCAGAGAAGGTTTGCTGGCAAGACTTGTCACCACGTGGGGGACCCACGCTGGAGCAGTCTGTTCTTGAAGGTCAGCACCCTGTGGAAGGGACCCATGCTGGAGCAGGTGAATAATTGTAGCCTGTGGGAAAGACTCATGTTGGAGAAGGTGGTGGAGAACTGTCTACCATGGGAGGGACCCTACGCTGCAGAAGGGGAAGAGTGTGAAAAGTACTCCCCCTGACTTACAATACTGATTATAAAAAAAAAAAAGAATAAAAAAAGCAAGTATCATGACATCACCATGAATCGCATTAATTATACTTTTAAAGCAAAGGAATATAGGGTTTGGAGGATATTCTAAGTGGAAAGAGACCTACCTCTTTCATCTCACACTTGTACTTTGCTTCTTATTAAACCCAATCTCCCTTATAACGCAAGAACTTCCTAAATATCTCTGCCACAGGAGACAGCCTTGTGCAAATCCTGAACTGGAAGTATTGGGATTTTCTTTTCCATCCTTACATGCATGCAAGTTCCTTACTCCCACAAATCTTGTAGCTCTGCTCAGTCACTTTTTGGTGACTAGGTAGTAAAACTGCTATCTAGAAAATGGAAAAGCAAGACAGATTACCTCTCATCTTCAGTTTCTTGTCTTCCTCATCACAGACACTTTGCAAATAGCACTAACTGGGCTGTATCTAAGCAGGGCCAAGGCAGGAAAAAAATAAAGAGAATTTGCCTCTGCTATTCAAACAATTAAAATATGCATGTCTAATCTAGTGGAGGAGTAATAATCCATTTATGTAATAATGAAGGCCATGTTCAGAACAAAATTAAGTACTTCACAAGCCTGGAATATGCCATGCATTTTCCTCATTCTCCTGCAGAAATCAATGACTTTTGAGACATAAATTGTTAATTCCCATTAGACTAGAGTTTTATCATGATTTATGCAAAGGATATTGAATTTACTACAAATACAAATATTTATATATATATAAAGTTTTAAAAAGACTATGGTGTGTGGTTGTCCATTTGACAGCATCTGAAGTGATGCAAAACATTTTTCAACCTTTAATTTTTTAACTTGAAATGGCATTGGATTCCATAATTCAGATATTTTTCTGATGCATCTTCTATTTCTGAGCTTCTTTTTAAATCAGTGGATTTTTGAATCAGTGAAAACAGACCTGGAACCAGGGAGTACCTGATCTGATGCATAGGAATCTTTCAGGAAAGTATTTCTATGCAGTTACTTGTAAATCTATTCTGTAAACACAGAGAGATTACATTCCCCTGCTCTTATGCCTAGAAATTTAATCTGCTTTTCCCCCTCATATTCATTATTAGTCCTACATAATGCAAATTGCCAGGGTCAATCTCTTAACTTTGTCAAAATCAGTAGGACCTTTTTTTCCCTTACATTTTGCTTTTTTTTCTTATAGTCAAAAACAGTAAGGCAGAAGTACAATACATCTTTAAACTACAACTCTCAGAACAAAATGCACACCACTTGAAGCATCTGATTGTTTAAAAAATAGATGCATATGGGATTTGATTTTCTGTTCACTAGAATGACTTTCTTTTTCCCTTCTTAACAAAAATTCTTTTCTTTTGATCTTATTCAGAAAGGCAGTAAGAGTCTTTTTTAGGAACACTTGAAACCCTCAATAGATGCTGATTTTTCCACAACATCTGCCATGTTCCTATTTTTCCATGCTGAACAGACATTTTTTAAACGTAAATGCAGAGCAAAACAGATTTTGCTAAATCTTAATTAGTATTTTTATAAAATAGTTCACTCATAGAACTTAATATGAGAACTCTCTATAGCATGACTGTTTTAGTCTAACAGCAGAAGTTGTATTATCATCTGTCTACTGTGCGGAGATTGTAGCCCTGATTTAACCTTTCATATGCTTTGAAGCTAAATTTTAAACCAAAGCAAAGCTATCTTTACTGCTAATCTGCTTTTTGAATTGTATCCATACTCATTTAAATTTTTGTAATACCAAGACAGTGAAAACCTCATGCTGTCATACGCTTGTTACAAGAGGTACTACACAGTGAATACATCATGCAGTACACAATGGATGCTTTGTAAATCAAGAGGGAAGGTTTACCCTGAGCTACACTGAAATAGATTATTAATGTCCATATCAAAAAACCTTGTCATAAATTATTTAGAAAATTGTATTTACGGTAAGACTTTCTTTTCCTTCAAAAAGTGACACCTTTCGAAGAATAATTTCTGTGTTAATAACAAAGGCCCCCTAAATCTTCACAAGTACAGCACTCAGATAAACATTTTTTTTGCAAGCTGAAGCTGTCAGAAGCATTTGAAATGTGTTACTTGATATTCTTTTTTTCCTCATTGTCACATGTTTCCACATCCCTCTAAAAGCTATTATGATGACCAAGTTTTACCTACCTTGATAAAAGAAAGGCAAATGTTAGGTCTTGCTTCTCATCACCACCAGAAAAAACTCATGGGTCTATCTCTGGTCAGAGAGTATAATGAAGAGGATGGCTTTCTGATGGAAAATACAAAGTACAAAATAGCTCAACAGTGGTCAAACGAGTTTTCACTGAAGCATCTCTTAAAATGCAATGGTATTTTGTCAATATAATTTTTTAAGGGTAGAGGGAAATTCCAAGGCACTCATGCTGATGTAACACTGACGTATTGGTAATTCGTGCAGACTATGCAATTTTTACTTGGTTAATTTGAAGATCAGAAGAATATTTCAAGTCTATACAAAATAATAATTTCCTTAATAACTCACCCATTTAAATGTGTTTGTGATATATTTTAATCGTTCTGGAGAGTAGTGATGCTATGCTGAATTAAATAAAGAAACTACAGATTTTTGTTTTATTAATTTAATTTGAGAAAATATATATTTTACCAGACATTGTGAGTAACTCAAACCCACTGAAAAAAAAAACATGAAGCATTCAGTGACTTTCAACATTTCAGTTTTATTTCCAGTTAATCTCTTTAATTGCTGAAAAATGGAAAAAGTTTTATTTCTACTATTGTGATGATGTTAGCTATTTTAACTGGCACAGTTTAAAATGTAACAAAGATAACGAAAAGAGAAAGCTATATATTCAGCTAATGAATTCTCATCAAATTGCATTGTTCCTGACAGTGAATGAATATTAAGCATATTCTAGCAGTTCTATTACATTTTCTTTATTTCTTTAGCATATTTTATATGCTAGAACACAACTTTTATAATGATAATGAAAAGTTATATTTAGTATTTGTTCAATTTCCATAATCTTTTCTTTCATTGATATTTATGTCTATGAAAGTGTCTTAAACACATGCCTTTATTTAGTATTTTTTTCCCCTTGCAGTTTTTTTGTTTTGATATTATACTCTTAAAAGGAATGTGGAGGGATTCCAGTTCTGAATCTTTTGGAAGAGGCAACATTTTAAAGGTTCCTTCTTCTCTTTGTCTGTAAAAGAAATTATCTCCAAGCTAATTCTATTTCTGTGCTACAGAATAATTGCATTCATTTTTCTTCCATCAGTTCCACTTTAGCCAGAAGTTGCTCTTTATCTTTAAATTATTACTGTTTCTCCCAGTTAATTTCTTTTTCCATCTAAAAGTTGTCTCAGTATACACTATATGACTGCTAGCTAGATGATTCTGTATCGGGTAAAGTGCTCACAGATCCTTATCTCTTCCCAAGTTTCTACAGATCACCTCTGCTTTATTATGGTTATTGATATTTTCAAGACAGCTAAGAGAAGTGCTTCTGTCAGCATGTCCATAACATCCAATACAGTCAATGTTACGGCTGTGGGTTGCCTGACTAGGAGACTTTTATCATGGTTCATTGTTGCTGAGGGTTTTTTGTTTTGGTGATTGGTTTTGTGTTTTGTTTTGATTTTTTCCCCACAAATACCTTCATTTGATCTCACATAGAAACTCTGGAAAAAGACTGTTCCTCTTCCTGTCTCCCTGGAATCACTGGGAAGTGACTAGAGCAAGAGTTAGAGTTCTGGAGAGTCCCAGGGTTCCCTCCATTGGCAAATACCTTATTCAGCTGAAGGTTGCTCTGAAATGTCTCTTTAATTGACCTTGCTTTCTTTGCAAATAGGTTAGTACTCTGCACAGGCACTTGTCTATAGTAGTAGGATACTGAAAAAAACAGTATTTCCATAATATGAATTCCCCTCCAAGAGTAATACATGCTTATTTTTCTACCAAAGCAACATATTCTAAAGCCTGCTGTATGACTAGTATTAAACTGATGTAAGTCTCAGCTTAGAAAACTATTGAGCCTCTACTTATTTATTTCAGTCTCTGTTTACTCTGTTTCTGAAAACATCTGGAACTCTTATAAGCCATAGATTCTTTCAAACTAAAAAAAGAATAGGAAGGAAATTAGGAGCTTTCTTGGTAAGATAAACATTACACTATCGTGACATACTGGGTCCAACATGTATTTTTTCTTAAATAATTAATTTCTAAGGAATAAGACGGAGAACTAATAAAACATCATATATTTGAAATGAGCTTTATTAGAAATGAAAAATCCTAGAAATTGTATGATACTAGCACTCTGAATCAGAAATTACATTCTTTTGATATTCCAATTCATATTGGCATATGTATCTTGTTTCCCAGTGGGACATTCTGACTGAATGAGCTGAATCACTTCACTATCACAAAATGGTCACAACTCAACAAAAGGTATTTTAATAAAAGTAACTTCAAAGCCACTTAACTGGAAAGAGGAGTGCAAATTGAAAACATGTGTTAAAAAGGAGTGAATCTTAGCAAAATAATCACAGATGAACACTTTGGAAAGAAATCTTGCCTATGAAGAAGTAAAATCAGATACACTCTTAAGAATTTTTGCAAGTTATTGGCAAGACAACCACCAAAACAATGCATGTGTATCTGGATATCCCTAGCCAGTGGAAAAATGGTCAAGCATTGAAAGTACAGCTTACTCAAGAAATAGGAAAAAGAAGCTACCAGTAAAAAAAAAAAAGAAGTTTGACAATGTAACGGTAATGTCACAAAAACATGTGACATTACGGTGCTTATTTCTGTTTGGCTGAAAAAGCATACATTGGTTGAAGATGGTTAGGGAAACTCAATTGTAAAATAAGATACACCTTTCTTTTTGTGACTGTCGTTAAAAACTGTATCAGCTGACCAGAAACCTCAAAGAGTATTCTCAGTATTTAAAAAAAAATAAAAAATGAACTATGCTCCTACAGAGAAATAAGCTCAAATCTTGTCACCATGGTGATGGTAGTCATGGCGGTCATCAAATTATGAATCCAAGAATCACACTAGTCATGTAATTCCTTCTGGGACAAAAAGAAAATAGTATATTTTTAAATTTCCTCTCTATCATCATAACTAACACTAATATGTGAAGACAGTGACAGTCATAAAAGACGGGTTTCAGTGATTCATACAGCTGGTTGAATGAATTATCTCAGATCTTTTTGCTTCTTTTCCACAACTAGCTACATTTATTCTGTATTTTGTCTCTTCCTTGTTTCCAAATCCACCTGTCCTTTCTTTCACTAGTATCAGGGGTTTACCACAATTATATCTAACAAACTAGATATGCTAAGTAAACATTCTAAGAAAATATGTTAAATGCTGTTTCTGAAATACATGGTTGGTATGCTTTGCTAAGATATTCACAAAATGAAGGTCTTTTTCACCTAAGACATATTGGTAAAGACCCTTCATTTTGTGTGTTTTCTTTTTTTCCTTTCTTTGCAGACATCACCATGTCTGTCTTTTGGAAAATGATGAAGTCAGTAATTACATAATTCAAATCATAAAGTCATAGAATCGTTTTGGTTGGAAAAGACCTGTAAGATTATCAAGTCTAACTGTCAGTAACAATAAAACATTAAATAATTACTTGCCCTAATCAAGACTCAAATATCAGCAGCAATCTATTTTATTTGATACATGTAAGTTCACTGCTTTCATAAATAAGCAAAATCTATCATTTAAAAGTATTATTTGCTTAGTCTGGGACAAATAATCCCTATAGCTCTTCAGACGCAAACATCTAAAACATACAGTTCTATCATGGAAGGAGAAAAGTTTCATTCTGAAAGATTAAAACATGTTAATCCAATCACATTATTTAGATATAATGCAAGGATATCCAGATTAAATGTAATCATAGAATCATATCTTTAGAGAACAGTTTAGCTTGAGTGGAACCTTTGAAGGTCATGTGGTTCAACTTTCTACTTAAAGTTGGGCAACTAGGACAAATGGATTAGGGTCATCTCCTTCGAAACTTCAAAGATGTCTAAGATGGAGAATTCACATCATCTCAGAGCACCCTGTACAATTTTTTTTGCTTTCCCTCTGAAATTTTTTTCATGTATCTGGCTGGAACCTCCCTTGCTGCAAGCTGTAACTGCTGTTATTTCCTGTCCACTGCACTTCCAGGAAGAGATCAGCTTTGACTTCCTCTAAGGTGAATGGTCAGTCTAATACCTTCCCATTAACTGAAGACAGATATTAATACTTCCTTTTAGCCCTTTCTTCATCAGCCTGAGAAAACAAATTCTCCCAGCCTCTCCTTAAGTGCTCCAGTCCTTGACAATTTTAATGTCTTTTTGCTCCATTCATTCTAGTTTGTCTATGTGTTTGGTTTTGTGGGGTTTTTTTGGGGGTGGTTGGTTTTGTTGGTTGTGGGTTTTTTGTTTGTTTTTTTTTGTACTGGGAACACTAAAACTAGACACAGCACTCCGGATACTATCTCACAAATATCAAACAGAATCATAGAATCATAGAATCGTTAAGGTTGGAAGAGACCTCAGGGATCCTCCAGTCCAACCATTCCCCCACCACCTATTACCCACTAAACCATGTCCCTGAGTACCACATCCAACCTTTCTATATACAACTCCAGGGACGGTGACTCCACCACCTCCCTGGGCAACCTGTTCCAATGCCCAAACACCCTTTCCGAGAAGAAATTTCTCCTAAGCTCCAACCTAAACCTCCCGTGGAGCAACTTGCAGCCGTTCCCCCTAGTCCTGTCACTAGTTATCTGCGAGAAGAGGCTGACCCCCAGCTCACCACAGCTTCCTTTCAGGTAGCTGTAGAGGGTAATAAGGTCTCCCCTGAGCCTCCTCCAGACTAAACAGTCCCAGTTCCCTCAGCCACTCCTCAGAGAAGCAGAACAACTTTTTCCAACCTGCTAGCTCTGGCCTTACAAATGCAGCTGAATAAGTGACTCGTCTTTGTCATCACAAGGGTTTTCTGCTGACTCACATTCACCATGTTATTGACTCACTGTTTCTTTTACTGCAAAACTGCTATCTAGCCAGTTAGCAACTTCCAGCTTAAATTTTCATGTGGGATAATCCTACACCAAAAGAAAGACTTTCTATCTGACTCTCCTGAACTTCTCAGCAGCCCATTTCTGTAGCCTGTTGAGAGCCCCCTAAATGACAGCCCTGCCCTTCAGCATATGACTACTTGCTGAGTTGAGCTAAGCTAATGTTAGGTCAGATTGCCCAGGGCCTTCTAACAGAAACTAGAAGATGTCACACACAGTAAGGAAGGATTTTTGTTTGTTTTGTTTTATCTTTTAATGAGCTTAATACTTGAAAATACAGCTTGCAGGTCAGATAAGCCTTTGGAGGGCTCATCTCAAATCTTGCCTTAGTTCGCACTTCTTTCAGATTCATTTTATCTGAATAATTCTACTGTTTTATTATGTATTTGCTAACTGGGACCAAAACATCTTTCAACAGATACCCTCAGGGAGAAGATGAGGGAAGCCTGAGAATGAAATACCTCCCTTGCCTAGCTTCCAGAATTACAGATTCTTCATAAAATCACTTCCATCTGTTAGAATATGTTACCCAACAAAAGCTCCTTATAAACAGGATGGTTACCCATCTTTTAACTGGGAATTCAACTTGTTCTGTTTGTGTCTAAGATGGTCTACAATGTCCAAGCAAAAAAAAAAAAAAAAGAAAAAAAGAATAAGCACTTTGAAGCTGCTGATTTGGTTTCCCTTTGATTCAGGTCATACTGCTACAAGAGTCTGCAGGCATTTCTCCTTCTCATTATTAATGTTTCATGCTGTTTAACTGTCTTAGTTACATTTAGGTAAAAAACATGGATCAAAGACAAAACATATAAATGTTTGTTAGGTATGAACCACATGTTAATACAGTTATAATTGATTTATTCACAGTATTAGTCTTATTCCCTCCTTCTCTTTCACCAGTTTCTTTATTTCATCTTTTGTTTCATGTCAGTCTCTCTTTTGTTCCCAGGTCTATGTATTTTACTTTCTTCTGTATTTTTCTTGTCCCCAGGTGTAATTGTTATATTTGTTACATGAATTGCTTTCATACATTGAACTCATAATCATAGTTTGTTTTTTCTCAGTCTGTTTGATGTTTGAAAGCATATATACCTCTGATTTGGAACACTTTAGAAGTTAGTAGCAATCGTTCATTGTCAAGTTAACGGAAAAATGTAGTTACTCTGAATTTCCATGAGCTCACTCATCAAAGAGCGCTGATGCTGACAAAGTTCTGATCTTGCATTATAAATTCCAGGGACTCTGTTTTTTAACTGTCCTTTCAGTTCTGCTTGCAGTTCTGCATGACATGCAGTGCAAGTTTCTTAAGATTATTTGTTACCAGTATAATAGAGATGTTACAAGGAGATAGCAGAAGAGATTTTAAAAAATATGAATGTCCAATTGCAATTTTGATAGAGGTGGATAACACGGCTGAGCCTGTGTGCACACTCACTGCTCTTAGTAATTCCTCGGGTGGTCTAGGACCTCACTAGCTGGTTATCTGAGGCTATGAGGCACTGCTGGACTTGCTACTCACAAAGCAAGAAAATCTGCTTTGTAATATCTTGGTTAGTGACAGCCTTGGCTGCAGTGACTACAAGAGTCTGTAGTTTGGGATCCTGCTGAGCAGGCTGAATGTCAGTACTAAGACAAAAGTTTTAGATTTTTAGAAAAGCAAACTTCAGCTCACTCAAACCTCAGCTGGGAAGGATTCTGTGGGAAGCTTCCATGGAGGATAAAGGAGCTAGTGAGTTGGGGGAGTTTTTCAAGAATGCTCTCCTGGAAGCAAAAAACTAGTTCATCTCCTTTAAAGGTAAGGGAAGTAGGCAGAGAAAGAGACCTCCTTGGCTTAACTCTGAGCTTCTGACTGCTCAAAACCAAGAGAGACACATATCAGAGACAGAAAAGAGGATAAATAGCCATGAAGAACTAGAAAGGCATTGCCAGGGCATGCAGAGATGCAGTTAGAAAAGCAAAAGCTCAGCTTGAAATGGAATTGGCCAGAGATGTCAAAAACTACAAGAAAGGGTTCTTCAGGCACGTAAACCACAAGCAGAAAGCAGAAAGATAATTTGGACCACTGTTAAACAGGAGAGGTGAATTAGTCACCAATGCTGAAAAGGCAGAGGTTCTCAAGACTTTCTTTAATTAAAAAACACCCCTCTGTTTACCAAGGCCCCAGGCCTTGGGAACAAAAATCCAGGTCGATGCAAACACAGACCTGACGTCAGTGAAGGGAGAGTTGGTATACGAACTATTACAGGAGCTTAACCCTTACAAATCAATAGGTCCTGAAAATATCCACCTTGAGGGAGTTCAGAGAGCTGACTAACGTCCTTGTGAGGCTGGTCTCCATTATCTTTGAGAAGTGGTGGAGATTGGGGGACATGCCAGAAGACTGGAAGAAGGCTAATGACTTTCCCCCATCTACAAAAAGGGCTAAAGGACCAATTTTATTTTAGTCTCTGGGAAAGTTACAGAACGAATCCTCCTGGCAGCTACCATAAGTCAAATGAAGTACCTGATCGGGAAAAGCCAGCATGGTTTTGCCGTCAGGGGCAAATTATGCACGACAAACCTGATCACCTTCTATGACAAAGTAACCTGCTTGGCTGATGTGGAGCAACCAGTGGACATTGTCTACCTGTTTTCTCCAGGGCTTTTAATACAGAATCACAGAATCAGATTTGTAGGAATTGAAAGGGACTTCCAGAGATCATTGAGTTCACCCTCCCGCCAAAGCAGGTGCCTTACACTAGGCTGCACAGGTATGCATCCAGACAGGTCTTGAATATCTCCAAAGAAGGAGACCCCACAACCTCTCTGGGCAGCCTGTGCCAGTGCTCTGTCACCCTCACAGTGAAGAAGTTCTTTTTCATATTTGAGTTGAACTTCCCGTGTTACAGTTTTTGGCCATTGTCCCTTGTTCTCTCACTACCCACCACCGAAAAGAATTTGGCCTCATCCAATTGCCTCCCACAGTTTAGATATTTATAAACACTGATCAGATACCCAGTTCCGTACAGACTGCTTCTAGAGAAACTGATATGTTACAGTCTGGACAAATGGTCCATGCAGTGGGTGGGGAACTGGCTGACAGGCCATACCCACAGCGTGGTGGTAGATAGCTCATTTTAAACTGGCGATCTGTCACAAGTGGAGTCACCCAGGGATCAATATTGGGTTTGTTCAATATCTTCATAAGTGATCCGGATGATGGGATCAAATGCATCCTAATGAAGTTTGCTGATACCATCGAACTGAGTGGGGAAGTAGACACTTTGGATGGGAGAACCATCCTGCAGGAAAAACTGGTTAGACTGGAAGACTCAGCTACATTATGAAATTCAACAAGGACAAGTGTAAGGTCTTGCACCTGGGAAAACATAATCCAGAAGTCCAGGAATGTGTGCTGTAAGATGAGCCGGTGGGGAAGAAAACCAGCGTGGCTGAACAGGGAACTTTTGCTGAGTCTCCGGGAAAGAAAGAGAGTTTACACCCAGTGGAAGAAGGGACAGGCAACTCGGGGAGTGTACAAGGAAGTTGTGAGTGTATGCAGGGGAAAAAATCAGGAAGGCTAAATGCCAGCACGAGCTCAACCTGGCCACAAGAGTTAAGGACAACAAAAAGTGTTTCTATAAACATGTTAACAGCAAGAGGAGAGTCAAGGAGAATCTCCATCCCCTACTGGATGTGGTGGGGAACTTGACTACTGAGTATAAGGAAAAGGCTGAGATTCTCAATGCAGCCTTTCCATCTGTCTTCAATAGTCAGATCAGTTGTCCACAGGGTACTCAGCCTCTGGACCTGGAAGTCTGGGGCAGGGAGCAGAACAAACCCCGCCACGATTCAGGTTGAAACAGTTAGAGAACTCCTGCTTCACCTGGACTGCCACAAGTCCATGGGGTCGGATGGGATCCACCTGAGGGTGCTGAGGGACCTGGCGGGTGTGATTGCTGAGCCGCTCTCCATCATCTATCTGCAGTCATGGCCAAACAGAGAAGTCCTACATGACTGGAGGCTTGCTAATGTGAAAACCACCCACAAGAAGGGTCGTAAGGAGGATCCGGGGAACTACAGGCCTGTTAGTCTGACCTCGGTGCCAGGGAAGGTCATGGAG
>VWZZ01004667.1:28663-43225 GCA_013399095.1 Psophia crepitans | reverse complement strand
GCCATCCCCAGGGCAGCAGGGCTCCGTCATGCATAATGGTTACTTGGGAAGACAAACGCCATCACTCTGAACGCCACTGCCCCCCGCTTCTTCTTCCCCCAAGCCCCTTATAAATCGATCATGATGTCATATGGTATGGAATATCCCTATGGTCAGTTGGGGTCAGCTGTCCTGTAGGTAATAGGTGGTAAGGGGACAGTTAGACTAGATGACCCTTGAGGTCTCTTCCAACCTTAATGATTCTATGATTCTGTGATTCTATGACTGGCTGTCCTCCAGTCCTCAGGCACCTCTTCTGTTCTCCATGACCTTTCAAAGATGATTGAGAGCAGTCTTGTGAGAGCAGTTAGCATGAGGTCAGTTACTAGCATGGCAATACTGGTTTTAGTAACTTGTATGGTTATGTTATTTTAGCATGCTTGTCTTTGGGTACAAAACAAACTAATATTAAAGTCTGCAGTGTTGTACGTTTGTGGGTACAACAGACCTCTGTTGTAGCTGCACAATTATTGTAGATGGAGTTTCCTTATCCTTACTGAGTCTTGTGCTCTGCTGTCCTCAGTTTCATGCACGTTTTACCACCCAGGCTGCATAGCAGGGGAGAGATAAAATAGATAAAGTGGTTGTCAATATCTAGGCAGTTACTCCTCTGGATAGTCTATCACCTAGGCTTGGCTTTTTTGGAATACCTTGACTGCAGTAATGCAGTGAATTTTCTGTGAGGGAAAGAATTATTTCCTTTCCATCCTACATTTCCTGAGAATCATAATGCTGAAAGGATAAGATTAGTTCTGAAAAAGAGGAGATAGAACTGGGATTTTCACAAACAGGGCTACTGTATATCCAAGTATTTGTGAATATAGTTTTAAGTTTTTTTCATCTGTAAATTCACTTTGGATGTAATGTAAGGGCTTTGTGTGTTGTTAGACTTTTGGGGTTTTCATTAACCTAGTCAGATCTGAGGTATGTGGGAAAATAAACTGTCACAAATAGAAAACTCTAAGAATGAAAAAAAGCAGTAAACCATTGCTAAGCTGGCAAGTTCGTTCATTTGTATCAAGAAAAGGACCACTAGGGTGTGATAAATTAATGGTGATGTACAGAGGCTGCTGAATTACCTCCCAGGCTCGCTCCTGCCTGTCTGCTAGGGAATTGGCTTGTTGCTATTGTCTGGAAATGTATTACCTTTATGTCACAAGCAGATTTGCTTGAGAATATCTGCGGGTGCGTTGAATAGGCCTTCAAGGTCAACTAGAAGAATCCTATAAAGATGGACAACATACAGATGATGGGTATATCATAATGGCAATCATTAATCATCAAGTTTTCCCACTGCAACATTCTCTGAAGCCTCCTTTTCATATAAGGATGTATCTTTGTTCACTTCAGTGAAATATCGTTGAGTAACTGTGTCTCAATAGGTTATTAATGCTAAACCTATCCAAGCAGAGTTTAATTAAAGACTGTATTCTGCTTCTTTAGTTAAAAGCAAACACAAAAGGCAATTCCAGCCTTTGCATGCACACCAAGGGGTACAAGTCATAACGTCTGAATAGGTTCTTTTTTAATCAAATATGACATTTTAGTTTGATGTATAATTTATTCACATGGTTTCGAAAATACATGTTACACTATAACTAGAACTCGGTAGGGTAGACCAAAAGTAAAGCTAAATAAGAAAATAACAAGAAATATAGTGCTCAAAAGTCTTTCCTTTTATCCCAGAAGTGGGTGGACTGGAAAATATAACTGATGTGAAAAAAAAGAAAAAAAGAAGTGCTGCCTTTTTATGAGTATAAATAAATCACTTCTTCCTTAAAATCACTTTCAATCACATAAATGGAAGATTTCATAAGAAACCTTTGTCAAATAAGAAAGCAAAAAAGAATATTTTTAAAGGTTTTACGTACAACATTCGTACATACTTAAAAATAGTTTGAAATACCTAATACTGAGGAAAATACAGTGCAGTCAACGTAATAATTGTTTTGATGTAAATTCTACATCATAATACTACAAAGCTCAAAATACTAAATAATGAATTTGACAGTAAATCACAACCCTAAATTCCATCTAGGTGAAAAGAATAAAAAGAATTTTGAGAATAAATGCTGTCAAATATAAACTGAGTAATAAAATCTGTTATAATTCTTTGTATAAGAGATTCAAACCATGAGGAATAAAGTGCAATCTGTTCTAAACCAGAGATATATAATGAACTTACTATTCATAGAGAACAAGTAAGGATTTTTCATTGTTCTTCTTTTAGTTTTAATTAGATTCCCATTGTGTCCCGATATGCTGAAATAGTTCATATCAATCTCTCAGTGTCAGACTGGAAGAGTAACTTAATTAGTATATTTAAGCATTTGATACTTGAATTTTTCTGAATGTTTGAAATTCTTAAAATTCCTAAGTGAAAAACTCAGGTGAGAAACCATATTATTTGTTTCAAAATGCAATTATTTCTTGTCATTTAAAAAAAATAAATTGTTTTCTGTATTTCCTGGGCAAATGCTTCCTCTCCTATCCCATTTTCCAGGAGTCATAGAATCATAGCGTATCCTGAGTTGGAAGGGACCCACAAGGATAATTGACTCCGCACAGGGCAACCTGAAAGTTACAGCATAGATTTAAGAGGATTGCCCAAATGCTTCTTGAATACTAACTGGCTTGGGGCCGTGACCGCTTCCCTGAGGAGCTTGTTCCAGTGCTTGACCACCGCTCAGTGAAGAACTTTTGCCTAATATCCAATATGAACTTACCCTGTTGCAGCTTTAAGCCATTCCCTCACAGCCTTTCACTGGACACCAGAGAGAATAGATCAGCACCTCCCTCTCTGCTCCCATGCATGAGGAAGTGCTAGAAAGCAGTGAGGTTACCCCTCAGTCTCCTCTTTTCTAAGCCGAAAAAACCAAGTATCCTCAGCCACTCCTCATACATCTTGTCCTCTAGTCCCTTCACCATCTTTGATGCCCTCCTTTGGACACATTCTAGTATTTTTATATCCTTCTTCTCTTGTGGAGTCCAAACTGCACACAGTACTTGAATTGAGGCTGCACCATTGCTGAGTATAATGGCACAATTGCTGCTTTTGACTAGTTAGCTACGCTGTGCCTAATGCACCTGAGGATAGAGTTAGCCCTTTTGGTCCCCAGGACACATTGATGACTCATATTGAGCTTAGCATCAACCAAACACTCTCTTTCCAGCTTTTTGTTCCCCAATGTATACAAATAGCCAGGATTATACTATTCCAGGTGCAGAACCTGGCATTTGTCCTTGCTAAATTTCATATGACTGGTGATTGCTCAGCACTCTAATCTATCAAGGGGAGTCAATGGGTCCTTCTAATTTAATATAGTTAACAAACTTCGTATGCATCAACTCCTGTGTCAAGGCCATTGATAAAAACATTGAACTGGCCCTAAAACTGAGCCCTGGGAACACCAATACTGACTGGCTGCCATCCTGATGTAACCCCATTTACTACAATTCTTTGAGCCCGACCCTTCAGCCAATTGTTCACACAATGTACTGGGTACAGGTCTAGCTGTATGCTGGACATTTTGTTCAGAAGGAGATTGTGAAAGACAGTATCAAAACCTTGCTAAAATAAAAAGAAAAAAAAACCCATGCCCCCTGCCTGCCCTTTATCCATTAGGTAGGTAACCTTGTCATAAAAGCAAATGAAGTTAGTTAGGCATGACTTTTCCTTCAGGAACCCATGTTGGCTTTGCCTGGTGACTACGTTGCCTTTCAAGTGTTTTTCAGTAACTCAGAATAATCTTCTCCATAACTTTACCAGGCACTGAACTGAGACTGACAGGCCTGTAATTACCAGGGTCTTCTTTCTTGCCCTTTTGAAAACTGGAATAACATTTCCTAGCTTCCAGTCAATTGGAACCTCTCTAGATTCCCAAGACCACTGATAAATAACTGAGCAATAACATCAGCCAATTCTTCCAGTACCCTGGGATGAATCCCATAGACTTCTGTGCATTCAGCTGCAGCAGTGAATTCCTTGTTATATCAAACAAACAGTTGAGAAAAGATGTGAGTAAAAATCTGGCAATAACAGATGCAAGTAATTTAAGATTTTTAAGGTCTTAAATGCAGATCACGGGCATAAAAATGAGCTCTGCTACTGCCATAAGAAATTACTTGGGTAAGTCATATTCCCAATGTGTGTCTCAGTTTCCCCTATCTCTCCGTTTTCACTTGATAAAATCTGCAGGGTAAGAAAGATTCATCCCTTCCAGTGGATGCTGACAGTATGGCCTTGTGACACCTGCACTCAAGTGAATGTCTTGAGCACAGATAAGAATAATTTGAGACAGAGTATTTTTTTACAAGGCTATTTCTTAAAGTTATTCCTATTACCTCACTCATCTTTTGCTTATTGCCTCAATCTGGTGATGCTTAGGAGAAAGAGAAGAAACTGGAGGCATGAGAGAGGTGTCTTTTAACAATACAACTCTTTTGAACCATGCGAAATAAACCTAACTTTTCTGAAATTAACCTTTTCTAATTGCTAGTCATTAGTGATGAGACTTCCAGAGCACAGGAATGTAGGGGAGCTTGAAATTTGGTTGGATGCCAGGCCAGAAAATTCAAGATAAAGGCTTGTCCGTTGTGAAAACCAATTAAAAATTCTTCACAGCTCTGCTATTGCAAGATATCTGAAAGAGGAAAAGCTCACATAAGCAAATGTCCCAAGTCATGTGCTTTCTGGCTGGATTCTCTGGTTCTTGTTTCTGTGCAACCAGCAGAAAGAAATTAATGGCACAGTGGTCTCACAGACAGATTCCTTTTCATCACCTTGGATGGGAGTGAATTATCAATTCTCACTAATCAGGCAAGGCAAAGTCTCCAGACAAAATGTCTGGGAGTGTGTCCTTGACTACCTGCAGGTCATGACTCACGCACAGAACCTGGAGGATTTCTCAGGTTCTCAGAACTATCACCCACACAGATCATGTAGCCATTGCCCCAGGCTGTTCACTTTGAAGAGGAAAAAGGAAGTATTTAATGTCAAAGGGAGGGAAGATATCTCCAGGATGCAAAGGAAAAACAATCAGACAGTTATTTAATTGTTCTGGAAACAAACACAGATAGTTTGTTATTGTTATCTTCTTCTCCTCACAAAGTAGAAGCTGTTCTGCTGGGAAGTTCTCAGTCTTTTCCACTGGCCAATGCTGAAAACTGTTCAGAGAAAAGACATTCCTAGAGCCACAGTTTGCTGAGTAGCACCACAAACAAGCCAAGTGTGACAAGGACAATCCACATAATTTACATCTTTTCAAATTAGGTTGATGGAGAATAAGATACTCACAAGTTCACTTCTCACTATGCATGCCAAAAATTATTAATAGAGTAATCTCTCAGAAATTGTTCCTATTCCTAATCATCATCATCATTTTTCTGTTTCTCCTTTTACATGTATCTTGCAGCAGATTCTTTTATTTCCCTTTTTGGGCAGAACTTCACTTCTCCTACCCTCTTTTGCAAGGATTACCCTTGCCTAAAAACACAAAAATACCATGAGGTGTATGAAATCTTTATTTCTAAATGCCATTACTTCCAAATTAAACCATTACATGATTGAAAAAATATTCTAGCTGTGGTACTTTTTTTGATCTTGCTGGGGAAACTGGAAGATTCTATTCCTATCCTGATCTCAAATATTTATTTTACTATTTGTAGAACTATAAAGCTGCTGGGAATACAGGTACTCCAGGTAATCCAGTCCAACCCATTGGGATATGTCTAAAACATTTCTGATAGAAATCTAACACTCAGGGATATAGATTCACCAAACTTACCAGACGATCTATACTCATACTGCGCTATCTTTAGAACATTTTTCTTTTGTATCACGCACATTTTTCTGCTGAAAGTTAAAATCTAAATATAGGTAACTGTTCACGGTCCTCCAACATTTGTCTGAGTAGGCAGCTATCATAAATGCAGATCTTCTTATTGGCACCAAAGAGCATCAGATGCTGAGTGTGTCTTAAAACCAACCCATCCTGTGTTCAAGCTTGGGTGACACAGTTTTCACTACCGATTCATAATCAACCAAATAAGTGGTTTGGATTTTTATTTTATTAGGAGTAACAAATTGCTCAACATATCTAAAAGTAAGCCACCTTTACTGAGGTACTGAAATGTTGAAAGAGATTCATAACTGTACAGACTCAGTTTTGGAGGTGTTGGCTAAGGCACATCTCTTATTAATGCTGCCTTTTTACTTCTAGTAAGTTATTGGATATTGGAAAAGTTGGTGATAATTAGGGCATCTCTATGAGTATTGCTCAACTCTTTCTTTGGAAATATTTCTGTGAATAATTGACTATCAAAAAAACCTAAATTAGGATAGTTTGAATAATTTAGAAACTCTCAAGTGCTAAATAATATGTTTGCTAAGGTACCATGAGCTTTTTGGCATGTACACTGGCAGAAAAGTTCTTACAACTGAGAAGAATTTATGATACTCTGTCTCAATTTTATGTTGTGTTTCCAGTCAAACTGTCTTGTGGATTTTATTGATAACAACAGCATCTAGCTTGTATACAGAATTGTCTTTCAAAGTGCATGTATTAATTTCAGTAAGTATTTAATTACATATATTGGAACAAAACTAAGGGACTCTATCCTAAGTGTGCACAAAGTGATTTATCATTCCTTCTCTATTCTGGCTTCCCAATTATTACAGGCCATTGGCAAACAAGGATTTATGTGGTTTTTTCCCTCCTCTTCAGGTTACTAACATTAATGAAAGTCTTCCCTTACCTAGGAGTTGCCCAATTTCTAGCATAGGCTGTTCAGTGAAGGGGTTGCTCACTCACTTTCACTCATGTATTGGCAATTCTTGTAAATGTTAGCTGCAATGACTGTTTAGGTCTGTGATTGGGTGAGTCCTGAAATTACTTCTGAATAGTTTGAGTTGACAAAACCAGCATTTTTCTCTAAATGAAATGTTAGTTTAAAACACAAACAAACAAATGAAAAGTTGTTTAGCTCAACATCTGGCAGCTCGGTGCTTATGAGCTCTTTTCAGAGACATGGAGGAACTCTGAGAGTGCTCATACTAAAGCATTATTTCTGTGTGCCTTTCAGTTCTTCTGATCTCAACAGGATGCAAATGCTCATACACAGTGTGTCTCAATGTGTGAATGCGGTCTTTGAGTGGGTTTCAGAAACTGAGTGGCGCTGGTCAACATCTATGCGTGCAGCAGACATAGCATGGGAAAAAGCCTGTACTTGTACTGCAATGCTCATATGCTTTGATTCCAGCCTAAAAAAACCTCATACCTCGGCTGTACTGGCTCCAGCAAAAAAAAAATTTCACCTGGAAAATACAAGGCAGATGTTGTGCACACCCTTCCAAGCCTTGACTTAAAATTAAAACAATTATTCTATGTTTATTTCTTAATGAATGGGCAAGTCATTATGACAGATAATTAATAGATTATTAAGACAGATCATTAATAGATGTCCTAAAAATTCTATTCGTGGGCTGGTTTTGTCTGAGATAGAGTTAATTTCCTTCATAGTAGCTAGAATGAAGCTGTGTTTTGGATTTGTTCTGGAAACGGTGTTGATAATATAGAGGTGTTTTTGTTATTGCTAAGCAGTGCTTACACAGACCCATGGCCTTTTCTGCTTCTCACACCACTCCACCAGCGAATGGGCTGGGGGTGCACAGGGAGCTGGGAGGGGACACAGCCGAGACAGCTGACCCCAGCTGACTAAAAGGATATTCCATATCACATGACATCACGCTCAGCATATAAAGCTGGGGGAAGAAGGAGGAAGGGGAACATTTGGAGTGATGACATTTGTCTTCCCAAATACCCATTACACATGACGGAGCCCTTCTTTCCTGGAGATGTCTGAACACCTGCCTGACCATGGGAAGTGGGGAATGAATTCCTTGTTTTGACTTGCTTGCATGCACGGCTTTTGTTTTACCTATTAAACTGTCTTTATCTTAACCCATGAGTTTTCTCACTTTTACTCTTCTGATTCTCTCCCCCATCCTGCCAGGGGTGAATGACAGAGCAGCTGTGTGGTGCTTAGCTGCCAGCTGGGGCAAAACCACAGCAATGCTCTAAAACCCCCTTAGCAATTTGGTAATTTTTCATTTCTTCCTCCTCCTTCTACCCCAATAAAGATAAGAATATTGTGACAGGACAAGGGGTAATGGGTTTAAACTAAAAGAGATGGGATTTAGATCAGACATTAGGAAGAGATTCTTCCCTGTGAGGGTGGTGAGGCACTGGAACAGGTTGCCCAGAGAAGCTGTAGAGGCCCCATCCCTGGGAGTGTTCAAGGCCAGGTTGGATGGGGCTTTGGGCAACCTGGTCTAGTGGAGGGTGTCCCTGCCCATGGCAGGGGAGGTGGAAGTAGATGATCTTTAAGGTCCCTTCCAACCCAAACCATTCTATGATTCTATGATAATCCTGTATTTATACAAGAAATCGTGTACAAGTTCTATGAATGACTTTCCTTTTGTAAATTAATTTAATGTTTCTCTCTCTCACTGCATATTTTTCAGCTGTGCCAATAACAAATGCCTATTAAATATTATGTTTTGCACTACAAAGAAGAATAATCTTTCTTTGTAAGAGATAATACAGCAGTATCACCACAATTTCCATGCTGTTTTACACCAAGACTTATGTCTGCATTTTAAGACAATACGGACACAACATACTGAAAATTTATTTTCAGTCAAATATATTCATCATTTTCTGACTCTGGGTCATCATTAGACAACCTTTTGAGGTCCAACTTCTTCAAAAGATTCTTTTTAAATTACCAAGTTTACATAAAAGTGAGGCTGCATTTCCAGTGAGTGAAATGTGTTTCTCAGAAAGGAGCTGACCTAAAGTGGTATTCTTCTTTTCAGGATGTATAATGAAATCTACAGTTTCAGGATTTAAAATTAAAAAAAAAAAGGAATTTCTTTCAAGTGAATAAAGTGATTTATTTTTCTTTCTTTCCCAAAAGGAAAATTTTAAAATTAAAACAAGTCATCATTTTGTTGCTTTTCAGTGTCAAGCAGCTTGTCTTGTTCATAATAATCATGTTAGGATTCTTGGGGTTTTTTTCCTTTCTTAATCCCTTCCCAGTACTTTTCAAATATTGTACCTCAGAGAACATGTGTATGAGAAAGTTGCATTTTTAAGTGCATGATTCCAAACTACCTCAGGAGTGCCTTCATCATTCTGCTCACTTGCACAATTGAAACCCCTTCATCTATATAGTCTCTACATGTATGCATTTTAGAAAATGTGCGAAGTTACCTGGCAGACCAAGAGAGGGAAATTAAGCCCTCGGCATCAGTGAAATTTCAGTAGAGTTTTACACTATTTTGCATACAGATTTCATAGAAAGTATACCTCCTTAGGGCTAATATCTTCTTAGTGACTCCAAGCAAAACACAAATATTGTATATTTTCAAACTTTATTATTGCCTTTCCTAAAAATGCAAATCCAGTGCTTTTTATTGATAGGGACCTCCGGAGATCATCTGTCCAACCCCCCTGCTACAGTAGGATCACCTAGAGCAGGTTGCACAGGATCGCATCCAGGTGGGTTTTGAGTATCTCTAGAGAAGGAGACTTCACAACCTCTCTGGACAGCCTGTCCCAGTGCTTCGTCACCTCACAGTAAAAAAGTTTTTTCTTATATTATGATGGAACTTCCTGTGTTCCATCTTGTGCCCGTTGCCCCTTGTTCTGTCACTGGGCACCATTGAGAAGCACCTGGCCCCTTCCTCTAGACACCCACCCTTTAGATATTCATAAGCATTGATCAGACCCCTCTCAGTCTTCTCTTCTCCAGGCTAAGCAGACCCACCTCTCTCAGCCTTTCCTCATCAGAGAGATGCTCCAGCCCCCTAATCATCTTGGTAGCCCTCCACTGAACTCTCTCCAGTAGTTCCCTGTCTTTCTTCAACTGGGGAGCCCAGACCTGGACACAGAACTCCAGATGTGGCCTTAACAGGGCAGAGTAGAGGGGGGAAATAACCTGCCTTGATCTACTGGCCACGCTCTTCTTGATGCACCCCAGGATACCATTGTCTTGTTCATGAGGGCACACTTCTGGCTCATGTAGAGCTTGTTGTCAAACAGGACTTTCAGGTCCTTCTTCGCAGTGCTGCTTCCCCATAGGTCAACCCTCAGTCTGTACTGGCGCTTGGGTTTATTCCTCCTTAGGTGCAGGACCCTACGCTTGCCCTTATTGAATTTCATATGGTTCCTCTCTGCCCAGCTCTCTAGCCTGTCCAGGTCTTGCTGAGTGACAGCACAACCTTCTGGTGTGTCAGCCACTTGTTCCAGTTTTGTATCATCAGCACACTTCCTGAGGAAACACTCTGTCCCCTTCATCCAGGTCATTGATGGATATGGTGAACATGAAGTATGGATGTACTCAGGTTCCTAGGAAAGATTAAGGCAGACTGTATCTCATGGTTCCCACTCTACTCCTACTGAGTGGTCATTAGGTGTTTATTTCCAGAAGTCAGTGCCAATTTCAAATGTTGCCTCCTTATACTATTTTTCATGTTCCCTTTCCTAGGTATAGCTGTTCTTACAGCTCTCCTGGGTAAACATATCTTTAGGCCAAAAAAGAAAGCTGTTCTGGACATGTTTAGTGTGTATTAGAGAATACTTGTGCTCAGTCCTTTATATGAGCAAAGCTATAGAGCTGGAAATCTCCAAGGCTGATAAATGAGGAGCAGCTGGGTAAAAATCCCAACTGCTTGATCCCAACTGCAGGTAAAAATCTCACTGCTTGATCCAGACGACAGCATCTGTCCAGTTTGCTTTGAGCCCTTTAGCCCATGATTCTCATGGAGAAATTATAACTCTCTAAGTATTTGCTGGATTCAGCTTCTAATTAACCTCCCAGCACTGTGGGCTTAGCACAGTCATCACCTGTGGGATGTTCTGAATCCAGTAGCACAGTCTGGTTTCATTTACGTCAGGATTTGGCCTGGCTCGCTGTGTTTGAAGAACTGAAGGAAGGGAATAAATGGGTACATTGTCAAACGTAAAGTGACTCAGCTGCCCTCATTCTTTTAAAATCCTTCGACTAGAAACTCATTTAGTGATGGCATAGAAGCCCTTGGTCTGATTATGCTTTCCTTACTTTGTAAACTGTCCCACTGACACCCGTGGAGAAGTGTATAATGTGAAATTGCTCATTACAATTTGTCCTTAGCACTGTTACAGGCACTGGAAGGCATGAATGGCAGAACATGATTCCCATTAATGCAATAGTTTAAAATGAGTCAAATTTATCTAAAAAGTCTATTCTTCATATTGAGATAAATGGTCCTTATTTTATATAGAAAACTTCCAACAACATACTATAAAAGATATAATAATTCAATCTCCCAGACTGTTTTCTGCTTCCTGTCTAAAATGACATCTTCCAGAGACTTCACCTCCTCTGTTTCATTACCTTCGACAAGTTTTGGGAATGTAATGAATAAATACTAAAAGAAATCTCATTACAGAGCTTTGTAGGTGTCTCACAGACCAAACAGAAATTTTTTCCATGAATTGTGCCCCACCATTTGTATGCCTGAACCCAGCTGACTGGAGGCGTGAAGTCAGTTAGGGAGATTTTGTTAAGAGAAGAAGGAAGATGTACAACCTGACAGTGTAATCCCAATTTGTAAACTAATCACTGAGGCTGCAGAGAGACTTGAGTGAGCAGAGAAATAAACTAACAAGACTGGAGTAGCTGTAGTTTGAAACAGCTGGAAATCACAAGCCGTAGTAAGCGCAGCTGTGGAAGGCAGGGGTGTGATGCTGTTTGTGCAGGGTGATCGTGTATGGAAAGGGAGTGAGATCCCAAGGGCTGGCCATGCTCCAGTACATATTATCATCTGATTTGTAGTGTTCCAGCATTTACTCATCACTATATTGCCTAAATAAGGTAACTGATTGATTGAATAGGTGTCCTTAGGGCCTATGTTTCTGAATGATGAGAAATATGATACTTACGGAGAAGATGACTGTAAAGTCTTGAGGTTTGTGAGCAAAGTTGTTTTTTCTTCATTTGCTCCCCACCAGCCTTGTCGAACCCTCCCAGCGTTAACTGTTCTGAGTTGATCTTTTTAATTCTGCACATATAGAGTAACAAGTATGTGGGGTTCCTTGCCTAACTTTCTTTTAAGCACTGCAGAACATTGTAAGCATGTACCCACTTATCCTGTGTTATAAAAAAGGGGAGATCTAGCACTCGGTGTAACACAGGATTTTGTAATCTAGGGTAAATTCAAATTGTCCTCTAGTTTATTCCTATGTACCTAGGAATTAAATTCCCTGAAATTAATATGATGATCCTGGTGCAAATAGGAAGAGAAGCACGCTTCTTCACTTCTTGTAAATATTGCCTTTAGAAAATAGTTTTAAAGGGTAGAGCTGATTGAACTTTGAAAGCTAAAATGTTTTCATTATGGAACAAATAGAGCCTTTGAAAAAGGCTTTTTATCTTTTTCTCTGTAACATTCAAAATTACTCTGTGGGAACTAGCTCTTTAAAAAAAACCCAAAACAAAACAAAGGAAACTGAAAACGCTTTCTCCCCCAGAACCTTAGGGGTTCAAATTAAGTCAATCAAAATCAAGACCTTTTGTGGGCTGAGAGTAAATGCTGTTTTCCTCTGCAATCTGTGACCTCAAATAGGCCCTTTTCTTTCTAATCTCATGCTTTACATGCTGTGAAGAACGTAATGCATTTAATTTTTTGACTCAGACTCGCTTTATGACTATGTGAAAGAGCTGGTGAAAACTGCAGGTGCAGTTTAGTAAGAAAGAATGGATCAAAAACTGGTCTTATGCATGTTCCCCTATTCCTAGGGCTCTTGCAAGTGTACACACAGCATGGGAAATTACCTACAGTGATAAAATTCAAGGGTTAGAAAAAATGCAGTTCTGGACTAATAAGAAGGGAAGATAACCATATTTAATTTGCTTAGAGTGGAAAAGGATCTTTGGATGACTCTAGAACTACCTCTTCAGTGTCCATTAGAACAGAACAGAATAGAGAAGTTCCATTGGAAAAGACCTACAACAAGTCTTTTGTCTAACTACCTAAAGGGCAGCACAGCCTTTACACCAGAACCGTTGCATCATTTCCCTCTGACTTGTGGGAAGCTGCAACTCTTTCTTATGCTGTTTGGCAAAGCAGATTGCTGTGTGCATGCCATAACTATTCAGTTGCTTCTCAGGGAACGTCTCTGATGGACCATTTCTTACATCTCCACCTGTGGCTGATAAAAATGTTTTGGGGCTTTGAAAGAAACACAATGATTTTTAGCCACTGCTGCTCTTCGAAATGGATTAGTTACATCTAAACTGGTAAAAGAAATGTGCTCAGGACCAGAGTCTGGAACAAAGCAGTTCATATGCACGTGGTGAAAGATTTTTATCTCTAAAACAAGGCGTGTGCATGAATACAGGCTACTGGGAGCAGTGCTTGCTGCATGTTAAGCTACTGAACTTAGAAATGCATGAAAGCCATTTAAAGGATAATGCAAATAATTTTGAAATATATACTATTATTGCTAGCACCCAGGAAGATTTCTAGACACTGTTTAATTTATTAGTAGACATGTAACCATAGAAGCCCTGGGTACTGTCTGGCTGTGACAACTACTCATTTGTAATCTGTATTTTCCTCTTTTACCCTCAACACTGCTATGAAAACATCAATCTAACTCTTTCTGTTCTTCACTTAATGCTCAATGATTTGTCTCCTCTACCCCCTAATACTACATCTTTGTATCTCTGCAGTGCTCTTAGTATAAGTTTTTCCTTCTTCCTACCTTTCTTGTCAGTTCACTCTTTTCAGCCATATGCAACTCTTTTACTGTACTCCTACATATGTGTGATTTTTTTCCCTCACTTCTTTCTTTTTACCTCCACAGTCTAGAAGGAAGAAGTTGTTCTTCCATTTTCATCTTCTCAATACTTATCTTCGACATTGTTGGCCATTTCTTTATCTAAGTGCTACCAAATGAGATGCATATTTGAAGAATCATAGAATCATTAAGGTTGGAAGACACCTCAGGGATCATCTAGTCCAACCATCCCCCTACCACCTGTATTACCTACTAAACCATGTCCCTATGTATCAGATCCAAACTTTCCTTAAACACACCCAGGGACGGTGACTCCACCACCTCCCTGGGAAACCCGTTCCAATGCCTGACCACTTTTTCTAAGAAAAAATTTCTCCTAATCTCCAACCTGAACCTCCCCTGGCGCAACTTGCAGCCGTTCCCCCTTGTCCTGTCACTAGTTATCTGCGAGAAGAGGCCGACCTCCAGCTTGCCACAACTTCCTTTCAGGTAGTTGTAGAGGGCAATAAGGTCTCCCCTGAGCCTCCTCTTCTCCAGGCTAAACAATCCCAGTTCCCTCAGCTGCTCCTCATAAGACTTGTGTTTCAGACCCTTCACCAGTTTTGTTGCCCTTCTCTGGACACGCTCCAGGACCTCGATGTCTTTCTTATAGTGAGGGGCTCAAAATTGGACACAG
>VWZZ01004667.1:0-28288 GCA_013399095.1 Psophia crepitans | reverse complement strand
CCAGCCAGTTTTCAACCCAGCGAAGAATGTACCTGTCCAGGCCATGGGCTGCCAGCTTCTCCAGGAGAATGCTGTGGGAGACCGTGTCAAAGGCTTTGCTGAAGTCTAGGTAGACTACATCAACAGCCCTACCCTCATCCACCAGGCAGGTCATCTGGTCATAGAAGGAGATGAGGTTGGTCAGGCAGGACTTGCCTTTCATGAACCCCTGCTGGCTGGGCCTGATCACCTGGTTGTCATGTACATGCTGTGTGGTTACCCTCAAGGTGACTTGCTCCATGACCTTCCCTGGCACCGAGGTCAGGCTGACAGGCCTGTAGTTCCCCAGAGTTCCTTACGAGACGGATATAAATGTTATAGAATTATGCTATCTGCCTGTGTGTCCTGGTTTCACTAATTTTCTTTCTAGCAGCTGGTATAGTGCTGTGTTCTGGATTTAGGATGAGAATAATGTTGATTACACACTGATGTTTCAATTGTTGCTAGGTAGTTGTAGTGTCTACACTATGTCAAGCACTTCTCAGCTTCTCATAGCCTGCCAGGTACACAAGAAGCTGGAAGACTACAGCCAGGACGGCTGACCCAGACTCTCCAAACAGATATTTCCTACCACATAACATCACACTCTGTATATAACTGGGAAAGTTAGCCGGCAGGCACAATTTTTGCTCAGAAAAAAAACTGGACATTGTTTGTTTTTTTTTCTTCCTTATATGGTAAGCAATTGCATTTATGCATTACTTATTTATCTATTTAGATTTATTTATTATTGTTGTTGTTGTTGTTACTGTTATTATTATTATTATTCTCTTCCTCTGCTATCCTATTAAAGTGCCTTTATCTCAATCCATGAGTTATTTTAGCGTTCTCCTCCCCATCCCTTTGTGGCAGGGAGGGGTGAGTGAGAGGCTGTGTGATACCTACAGGCTTTAAAACATGACACTGTATCATACAATATAAAGGCTTCATAAGAAATGAAGAAAAAAATCTAATGGAAAACACCTTTCTGAGACAGTGAAACAAGTCTGTTATGAAAAATTTTGTCTCAGTTAGCTAATGTCAAAGACTCCACAGCAGTGGGATTTCCTTATTGTGTTAATGACTGTGTAGAGTTCTGCCCACCGTTACAGGTAACTTTTTCATGGCTCTTTCCATGATTACAAGATCATCTCCTTAGTCTAATTTTCCTCCATCTAGCCAGTAAGATATTCATAGAATCGTGGAATTGTTTGGGTTGGAAGGGACCTTAAAGGTCATCTAGCTCAACTGGCCCACATGCCATGGGCACAGACATCTTTCACTAGATCAGGTTGCTCAAAGCCCCATCCAGTCTCACTTGGAATGCTTCCAGGGATGGGGCATCCACAACTTCTCTCAGTAACTTGTTCCAATGTCTCACCATCCTCAATCTAAAAAATGTCTTCTTTATGTTCAATATAAACCTACCCTCTTCTGGTTAAAACACATTGCCCTTTGATCTGTCACTACAGGGCCTGGTAAAAAGTCCCTCTCTGTTTTTCTTACAAGCCCCCCTCATATAGTGAGAGGCTGCAATAAGCACTTCCCATAGCCTTGTCTTCTCAAAGCAGAATGATGCCAAATCACTCAGCCTTCCCTCATATGAGAGGTGTTCCAGCCCTCTGACCATCTTTATGTCCCTCTCTGGACCCACTCCAACAAGTCCATGTCTTTCTTGTACTGGGATATCCAGATCTTGACACAGTATTCATCATGGAATCACAGAGTCATAGAATGGTTTGGGTTGGAAGGAACCTCAAAGACCATCTAGTTCCAACCCCCCTGACATGGGCAGGGACACCCTCTTCCACTAGACCAGGTTGTCCAAAGCCCCGTCCAACCTGGCCTTGAACATTTCCAGGGAGCGGGCATCCTCAGCTTCTCTGGGCTCTGAGGCACTGTTTCAGTGCTTCACCACCCTCATATGAAGACTTTCTTCCTTGTATTTAATCTAAACCTACCCTCTTTTAGTTTAAAATCATTACGCCTTGTCCTGTCACTCCCTGCCCTTGTAAAGAGCCCCTCTCCAGCTTTCCTGTGGGTGCCCTTTAGGTACTGGAAGGCCACAATAAGATCTCCCCAGAGTCTTCTCTTTTCCAGGATGAACAACCTCCACTCTCTCAGTCTGTTTTCACAGGAGAGGTTCTGCAGCCCTTTGATCATCTTTGTGGCCCTCCTCTGGACTTGCTCCAATAGCTCCATGTCCTTCTTATGTTGGGGGCCCCACAGCTGGATGCAGTTCTCCAGGTGGGGTCTCATGAGAGCAGAGTAGAGGGGCAGAATCACCTCCCTTGACCTGCTGGCCATAGTTCTTTCAGTGCAGCCCAGGGTACGACTGACTTTCTAGGCTGCAAGCACACAGAAATCTTTGTCTTCCAGTGGAAGTTTCTGGGCCAGAACTGAACTTCATACATGGAGGCATGCAATAAATGGGGGATAGAGACAGAGAAAGTCAGAAAGAGGAGATTTTCCAATGTCATGCTGTCAGTAGGAGAGCAGTAGAGTCTTCCAGCACACTCGTGTTAAGTTTTTTTGTCTCTTTGGGGGTCTGCCAATACCAATCAAGTTTTAATTTGAGAGGCAGTAGTTTGTGGCATGTGGCATCCTTATTTCAGGAATAATAAAGGCAGATCACAAGCTGGCTTTTTAAATTATAATATGTCACATTTTTCTAAAAATGGCTGTGCACATGCATTTTACTCCACTCTACATGTCACAAAATGCTGCAGTCGCCTCTGATTTATTGATTAATTTATTTTTCAATATAGTCAGTCCTTCTGACAAAAAAATAATGTAACATAAATAATATCACACATATTAATGGCATGTATCAAACTACAGTTCAAATACATTTTAAAAGAATATTATTGATTGAAATTATTACTGAAAGAATAGACTGAGGGATGAATATAACTCAGAACCTATACATTTTTTTTCTGTAACTTCATATCTTGCATTATTATTGCTTTTTTTTGACCTAGGGTGGACCTGGAACTCTTTTAATTGAAATCCATGGTAAAGTTACAAGACATGGTATTTTTCAAACAGTAGGAAAAGTGAAATAATTCAGATAGGTGTTCATAATTTCATGATCCTTAAAAACCCCCACAATTGTTGCATATGTATTGCATCTGTTCTGCCCTTCTATGATCTTATAAAAATTATATGGAATATTTACAGTATAATAAGAATTATTGGCTTCCCCACTGCCAATGCACCTGAATCTGCTCTGATGTGATTGTCTTTCTAGAGTGAAATATGTTGCACTTAACGACATGTGTGAAGGCTACAAGTATATTTGACAGGAGTGCATGAAGAGTTTACAAATAACTTGGAAATATTTATCTTTTAGAAAAAGAAACCATTTCAGGGATATTTTTTAGTACAAACAATGTATAATGTCTAAATGATAAACAGAGCAGTAACCAACTAGAAGTACTTCTCTTTATGAGACATTTAGCCATCAAGCCCTAAAGAGCAAGCTGGTTTCAACCTCTGGATAGTGTTACCTGTTCAGATTGCCAAGCCACAATGACAGTTTTTATTCAAAACTCATTTAACTTAGTTTTAGGCATTGACAGCATAGAGCAAATGAGAAAACCCTGGGCGTATCCAGCAAGAGACTCTCAGCTCTATCACAGACACCTTAAGATGCTAAGGCAGTCTATCTTACCCCACTAACTACCAGCAAATCCTAAATGACCTTTGATTAGATGCTTAAACAAGCTGCCCGAAGATGAATGCCACACAAAGCTTAGTGAGCAAATAAGAGGAGTTACACTAGGCAAGAAGATTCAAAATGTTTCTTACTTATATGTAACTAATTTAAAGTATACCCTTTTAATCAGCAGCAACGAAGACTTTCAAAGCAGAGTCCTGGCAATATCTCCCACATTTATTATTTAAATTTTATTTTATTTTATTTATTTGTTTATTCATTCACTCATTCATTCCTTCGTTTTAACTTATAAAACCGAGAGAAATCTGCATGTTCACTCTGTTCTTGTTCCTAGAGATAACTTCCTCTTATGGATGTGGTGGGATGGACACTTACTTTAGACGAGAAAGAGACTCCAAAATCGAAGTGGCAAAATCTCTTTATATGAACCATTAACTGACAATCACAATAAAATCACATCTGATCATTACAACCTCTCAGCTAGTCCTAGGTCAACAACAACAAAGGAAATTGCTCCTAACTGTTCACTAATGGTTCCCAAAATCACACGCACTTCTACTAACAGCTTGCATGTTTAGTTTCAGGAAGAAATAATATCATAGATACTCTGAAGCATGGAGAAACTCTTGAGGTCATCTAAGGTGGAAAATATAGGAAATCAGCCAAAAGCACATACCAAGCTGATTCCAGTCCCATATTGACAGCAGATGTCAGTATTTCTTAAGGGTTATGTATATTATAAAAGAAGTGCCTTGAGGCTTTGAACAGGATTCTGGGTACTTGTGAACACTCCAAGTGATCTAAATTTGTGAGCAACAGATTTTGTTGTTTTCATCACCTTATTTTTAAAATGTGTTAAAGAAGGTGTTTGTCAGTGAATCAAAGGAGTAACAATTTAAATTTATGTATGGTCTCAATTCTGAGCCGTGATGAGTAGCCTGAACTTGATCATGACTTTATCTGGGGTTGGAGGAAGAAGTTGCTATCATTCTTAAGCAGCTCCAACCATAGAACAGTCAGTGGGGATATGATCTTGAGATATGGAGGAAATAATGTGATCATGATTCAAGAAGGCAACCTGCTAACGTCAGAGTGGGATGAAAATTACCGTGTAAACTTTTAGAATTGAAGTTATTAAATCATAGAATCATGGAGTCATAGAATGGTTTGGATTGGAAGGGGCCTCAAAGATCACCTAGTTCCAGTCCCTCTTCCAGTAGACCAGGTTGCCAAAAGCCCCATTGAACCTGGCCTTGAACACCTCCAGGGAGGGAGCATCTACGATCTCTCTGGGCAACCTGCTCCAGTGTCTCACCACCCTCACACTGAAGAATTTTTTCATTATATCTAATCTAAATCTCCTCCCTTTCAGATTAAAGCCATTACCCTTTGTCCTATCACCCCATGCCCTTATAAAGAGTCTCTCTCTGTCTTTCCTGTAGGCCCCCTTTAGGTACTGGAAGGCTGCAATTAGGTCTTCCTGGAGCCTTCTCTTCTCTAGGTTGAACAAGCCCAACTCCCTCAGCCTGTTTTCACAGGAGATGTCCTCCAGCCCTCTCGTCATCTTCGTGGCCCAACTCTGCACTTGTCCCAACAGCTCCATGCCTTTCTTTTGCTGGGGACCCCACAGTTGGATGCAGTACGCCACGTGGGTTATCATGAGAACAGAGTAGAGAGGCAGAATCACCTCTCTTGACCTGCTGGTCATGCTTCTGATGCAGCTCAGGATATGGTTGGCTTTCTGGGCAGCAAGTGTGCATTGCTGTCTCATGTTGAGCTTCTCGTCCACCAACATTCCCAAGTCCTTCTCCTCGGGGCTGCCCTCAATCCATTCTCCATCCAGCCTGTATTTGTGCTTGGGATTGCACTGACCCATGTGCAGGAACATTGCACTTGGCCTTGTTGAACTTCATGGGATTTGCACAGGCCCACTTCTCAAGGCTTTCAAGGTCCCTCTGGATGGCATCCTTTCCCTCCAGTGCCAACTGCACCACACAGATTGGTGTTATAGGCAAACTTGCTGAGGGTGCACTCTATCCCACTGTCCAAGTCACCGAAAAACATGCTAAACAATGCTGGTCCCAATAACGACCTTTGAGGAACGCCACTCATCACTAATTTCTGCATGGACATCGAGCTGTTGACCATAACTCTTTGAGTGCAACCATCCAGCCATTTTCTTATTCACTGATAAGAATTGTCAGGTACAATTTGCCCTTAGTGAAGCCATGTTGACTGTCACCATTCACCTCCTTATTTTCCATGTGCCTGAGAATAGTTTCCAGGAGGATCTGCTCTGTGATCTTGCCAGGCACAGAGGTGAGGGTGACTAGTCTGTAGTTCCCCAGGTCTTCCCTTTTTCCCTTTTCAAAATGAGGGTTATGTTTCCTCTTTTCCGGGCAGTGGGAACTTCATCGAACTGGCACCACTTCTGAAGTATGATGGACAGTGGCTTAGCTACTTCATCCGCTAGTTACCTCAGGACCCACAGGCACAGCTCATCATGTCCCATGGACCTGTGAACCTTCGGGTTCCTTAGATGCTCTTGAACCTCATCTTCTACAGTGGGCTGTTCTTCATTCTCCCACTCCCTGTCTTTGCCTTCTACATCATGGGCAGTGTGACTTGAGCCCTTGCCGGTGAAGACTGAGACAAAAAAGTCATTGAGTACCTCAGCCTTCTCCATATCCTGAGTAACCAGGTCTTCCATTTCATCCCAGAGAGGGCCCACATTTTCCCTAGTCTTCCTTTTATCACTGACCTACCCATAGAAGCTTTTCTTGTTGCCCTTGATGTCCCTGGCCAGATTTAATTCTATCAGGGCTTTAGCTTTCCTAACGTGATGCTTGCCTGCTCAGACAATTTCTCTGTATTCTTGCCAGGCTACCTACCCGTACATCCAGCCTCTGTAAGCTTCCTTTTTGTGTCTGAGTTTGTCCAAGAGCTCCTTGTTCATCTCTGCAGGCCTCCTGGTGTTTTTGATTGACTTTTTCTTGTTGAGATGCATCGCCCCTGGGCTTGGAGGAGGTGACCATTGAATACTAACCTGTTTTCTTGGGCTCCTCTTCCCTCCAGGGCTTTGTCCCATGCTACTCTACCTATCAGGTCCCTGAAGAGGCCCAAGTCTGTTCTCCTGAAGTCCAGGGTAGTGAGCTTGCTGCATACCCTCCTCGCTGCCACTGACTAAAGCATAACTTCTGAAAAGCCATTTAGATTTCATTACAAGACATGAGATATGGGGAATCTACTTTTTTCCTGTGGTAAAAGTTTCCTTTTGATATGATTAATACTATGCTATTAAAAAACACTCATACCTAATTTCTGTTTGGCATTTGCCAGTTTCTATGTTTTGGTGTCATATGTCTCTTCCTAGTGAATTAAAGAGCTGAGCCAAAGGTAATTTCTCCTATCATAATGTTTACATGCTGTAATCAAGTAACTTTTCAGTTCTCTAAGCTAAACAGTTTAAACTCTTAAAGAGTCCAAATGCAATTTTCCAGCCTTAACATCATTTTTATGGCTTTTTTTAACCCATCATACAATCTCCTTTTGTGATTTGAAACCAGGAGAACCTAGAATCGAATGGTCTCGTGAATTGAGGGGATTATTACAAGTTCAGTATGAAACACATTGCGTGGAGTTAAAATTCACAAAATATTTTCCACCAGATAAAAAAAGCATCTTAAAATCTTCTGTCCAAAAGCAATACATCAAAAGATTAAATACAAGATTTTGATGTAGTATGCAACAGAAAAGGGCAAATGAGTCCTATTTTACTGTGTTTCAAAGCTGTCTAAACATCAATGACTGAAATTTTATCTTGAGCTATTGTGTGTAAACCTGTGCAAAAGAATGCAAAAACCCCAATGAAACAAACAAAAAATGAGCAGAAATAGAGAGCAATATGAGTACAATGTTCAGTAAGTTCTGAAATGACTGCCATCAAGGTCATTCAACTGTGACAACCTAGCCTGATGGCTATGTTCTCCTCTTAATACATAGAAAGGGTACATAAATAATTTTTTTTAAAAGTGTTTACCAATCCTTAAAAAAATCTTTTCTCTAGGTTTAGTCCCAGTGGCACCCCACTGACTGGCTCTCTTTATCAAGTACAAAATTGGCCATATGAGTTCAAGTGATAGAAATATTAAGGATTTCCGCATTTAGATCGATTTGTGACAACACAGCCAAATATTTGCCTATGTTTGCAGATATCTCACCTCCATGAGCTACACTCACTTCTGCTTACAAACCGTGGCTAGGATCCTGCTGCTTTTGTCTGGGAGTAGGATTAACCCTCCTGATTTTTAAGGGCTGTCCTCCAGGCAGTTTTAAAGCAAGGGGTAGATATGGGAAAGGTTTTATAAACAATCCTGTTAGGTGTTAATAGGATCAGAATGATTACCTCTCCTATCATACTGAAAATGCACCCACAGAGAGATTTCTCTTCATGCTATTTATACTTAGGTAAGCCCTCTGCAGAAGTTTCAAATGAACCACAACTTTGAAGCAGTACACAGGGCAGAGAGATGTTATGACATACCCGATCCGCAGTGGAAGAATAAGCTTTTGCATAATCTCTCTGAAATTTGGTACAGGTTTTGCATCAACCCCCAAAATCCAGTTCCTGTTTATAAGGAGTGAAAAGAAACAATGTTCAGAGAGCAGCAAATTCTGGCTAGTTTGGGGTAGTAGAGAGCTGTTGGTCCAACAGCCCAAGTTGGTCTAACATACGTGTCACAGGTGGTCAGGGAATCATGGAGCAATAGCCAACCAGCCTCTACTTTCCTTCTTCAGCAAAGCAAGAACGTTCTCCTTGAAGCATGCCACAGAGTGAAGTTTAGCCAAAACCAAACTGTTCTTTCAGTAAAGACAGCCTCAGTTCTCACAGATAAACAAGTAAGGTATTTAAATCCCTGCTAGCTCATTTGATGCAGTGAGTAGTCTACCAGCCTCCTACCAGAAAGCACTTTCTACAGCATTCTCACACCTCAGCAGGACACCCTGCTGACGAAAAGGCAAAGAGTTCTCACAGATATATGTGAGAATACCTACGTATTCAAGTGCACACGCATACACACACAAATGCTGCCTGTGCACACGCCCACACCCATACACACATATGTTAGCTGTCAGGAAATAAGCTTTTCTTGACCACTCAGTGCAGCTGTGGCCACATACAATGGTGTAATCCTTCAAGCATTGTTCTCCATGTCACCAGTACAGAGTTCAACACTACTCACTTAACAAGCACATGACACAATATTTATTCAAAAATACAGGAGAAAAACAAGATTCGTAATGTTACAGCAGTGATCTCTGAACACGTCTGCAGAAATATCCTTTTGCATTTTGAATATAAGACAAGGAAGTTAACTGATAAATTTCGTGCTTGGAAACAAGAATGGAGAATTCTCCAGCTGCTTAGTCTGGACATTCATTCTTCAATCTTTTCGTGCTGTATTTTATGTTCATTCTTATGCACTTGCATAAACCAAACAATTTAAGGAATCGTTTAACACAGAAAGCATGTACTACCAGTCCTGATAAAGTCTTGGTGTACTTTATAAGACAGTGTTTGCTGATCACCAGAGAAAACAGCCAATCAGAAGAAGTGATGTTTTGTGTTATTGTTTAGTATTTCCACTTTGAGCAAACTCATTGGGCTAGAGTTCAAAGTAAAAGTTAGAAAGGCTATGACAAGGTGGAGGAATAGGGAAAGAAGCAATGAAGTTGAGCCTGGGAAAAAGGACAGGGAGGAAAGTGGGATTTTAATTATTTGTTTCTCATTATCTATTTTAATTGGTGATATAATAAATTAGTTTTCTCCAAGTCAAATCTGTTTTGCCTATGACAGTAATTCATAAGTGGCCTCCCTCTTCTTATGATCAACCCATGATCTATTTCATCTTCTTTTCACACCTTGTCTCACTTGAGTGGCTGGGTAGGTATCTGGCAGCTGGCCATGGTCAAGCCACCACAATATCCGTTTCTTTATTTCATACTGCATATTGTTTTGGAATCAGTCTTTTCCATCCCAAAGCATATCTTTTTTGCTATAGGTTTCTCTTAGTCATTTATTGTCCTCATAGTGTTTTCTTTAAATGAATAGACACCATGCAGGGGAAGGGAAGGGAAGGGAAGGGAAGGATTATATCAGTTGAAAGAGATCTACAAAGACCATTTAGTCCAACTGCCTGACCAATTTAGAATGTTATTAAGGGCATTATCCAAGTGCTTCTTAAACACTAACAGGCTTGAGGCATCAACAACCTCTCTAGGAAGCCTGTTCCAGTGTTTGACCACCCTCTCAGTAAAGAAATGCTTCCCAGTGCCCAGTCTGAACCTCTCCTGACATAGGTTTAAACCATTTCTCATGTGTCCTATCACTGGATCCCAGGAAGAAGAGATCAGCACCTCCCTCCTCACTTTCCCTCCTCAGGAAGCTGTGAAGAGCAATGAGGTTGCTCCTCAGCCTCCTTTTCCCCAAACAAGCCCAAACTCCTTAGCCGCTCCTCACCTCACCTTCCAACCTCACACAGCTTTGTTGCCCTCCTCTGGATGCATTCAAGGACATTTGTATTCTTTTTAAATTGTGGAGCACCCCACTACACACAACCCAAGGTCAACCAGCACCAATGCTGAGTACAGCATGATAATCACCTCTTGTGACTGGCTGGTTATGCTGTGTTTGACGTGTGTCAGGATGAGGTTTGCCCTTTTGGCTACCAGGGAACGATGACAACTCATATTGAGCCTACTGTCCTACTACTGACCTATTCTCATTACATTTCATTTAAAAAAAATACTTAAAAAAAAGACATAGAAAGTCTATGGGACTTGTCCTAACTCTCTAAGACCTCAGGTTCCATGACACCAACATAAGGAAATTAGGATAACAGAGATTTAAACCACTTTAATGCAGGTCTTCAAGTCAGCAACTTTTAACATCTTTAATACTACATTACAGGAAATTACAAACTTGTGCAAACTCTGGAAAACAGGTATAACCTACTTCTTTGACACAGGAATCGTAACATACAAACAATGTTCCTCAACAGAAATTTAAATTCTGCAGCTACTACTCCAAAAAGTGGACTTTACCATATTCAATTTAGATGTAACAAAGGTAGGAAGGTCTGTGGGCAGTCAATAACCATGAGAAAGTGCTTCAGACTTTCTGATCACAAAAAGATGAATCAGCTACTTGTTATTCCTTGTAACACTTAATACTAATCATAACCAGTGTCTTGCCAATGAGCAAGTATCAAGAGGCACAAGCAGGAGGGCAGGACTCAGATAGTCTTTCCAGTAGGTCCACACTGTGACAAGCAAAAGATCATATAAAAAAACCAAAAAGAGCCGTCTGTTCCAAAAAGCTCAGGGCTTGAATATAACAGCAGGCAAGAGATTGATGCAGTTGGACTGGAAGAAGAAAGAACTGAGAGGCCATAAGATCACTATGACAGGCAGCTGTGAAAATGCTCTGGTCGCTGTAGATAAGCACCTTGCTTAAGTTTTCTCACAGTAAATGAGAACTTCAGGAATTAATCTGAAAGACAATTTTAAAGTTAACACTTCTGACTTTAAAAAAATTGCAAAACCAAACAATTCATGTCTGAGTAATGCCAACAGTATCATTAGTCCATATATCAAACTACTTACATTGGTCTGAGATACAAGATACAAGTACCTAAAAGACCAAAATTGTTTGGTTTGGTTTTTTTTAACCAGACTTTTCTACCACAAAGCATCAAAGCATCACTTTTTTTTGCTTCATATCAGCTTCTCTTAGTCTCATAACTTCTTCAGGTGACTGATATAAATTTGTAGATATTAATATGGGGAGGACAAGAAGTAGCAAAAGAGCATAAGGGGGGTCTGCAAAATCTAATGCATAGGCAATGGAGACTGGTAGCAGGGGATGACTAGAAGTAATAAATAAGCTCTTGAAATTAAATGAGGCGTGGGCAATTGCTTCAGCTGAGGGACTGAAAATGACCTGATACCATACAGGCCACCGAACTGAAAAAGTAATTATCTTCAGAGCACGGACCAGGAAGTGTAACAGTCACACAATATTCTGAAGAACCTTTTCAAACAGAAAGTACTGGAATTGCCAGGAGCAACACTACTAAATCCTGCAGATTTTCACAAATATATCTAAGTACTATCAATTATTTCAAGGTCCTCTCCCAGTATCTGACAGCTATTTCACCTGTCTTTACTTCTGATCTAATCTTATTTATATATAGACATTTACATACTAAGGTTCTGGGTAGCTTTCTTTTCTTTCTTATTTTTCATATTCGCTGGAGTCCAAACAGCAAGCAGACTCCTAAATATCACGTCTGTACAGTATCTAACAGTAAGAGAAATGAATCTACATCTTTCACCTTCAGTCTTGACCCATAAATCTTCCTTGTTCACATCCTTCATCTCACACCTTTGTATTATCCTACAAAAATTTGAATTCTGATAAAATATTTACTTATGCCTTCCATTTCCTCTTGACTATTTGAAAGTTAAGATGTTTGGCACAAATTGGACTTCAATAAATATTTAGGGTTTAAAAAAGTATAATATATGCATATAATTCATGATCAAACTCAATCAAGTAAGAGTTGATTCCATCTTTTCACAGATGCAGTTGATATTTTATACAAGCATTTCTGCTAGTGATCTAAGAGGACATTAAAGATGTAATGAAAGATCTATGCATTTGCCAAGCCTTAAGTCAATTTCTTTATAGTAAAATAGCAAATATAATGATAAAACTTTCTCAAAAAGTCACCCAAAAAAAAACAAAAGAAAGAAAAACAGTAATACACCTAAAATGGGCCTTTCAGAAAAGCTCAATATTGCCAAGGCCTGCTTTAGTGAAGTCAATACCTCTTAAACCATACCGCAGTCATAAGACAAATTAAAATAACAGGTGGTTGGGTTTTTTCTTTCTGAGATTATCTTCCAAATCTGTTTTTAGAAGGCTGAATAAATAAGGTATATCAAAATGAAGACATCTTTGATAGGAAAACAGAAACACTAAACCAAGTATTTTGGTGGGGTTTTTATTTGTTTGCTTGGGATTTCTTTACTTCACATGCTGATAAATGAATAAAGATATCAAATTTCAAAGCAGGAAATATGTGAGTGTTTAAAGTCTAGAATTAGGAATGTTAAAGTTGTCCTCCTTGTTAATATCAACCGGTTTCCTAATTGGCCTATGCTGACAGCATGAGCACAAACTACCTCTCCAACATAGAAGAAACACCTTAGAAGATAATTAAAAGAACAGAAACTAAGGTTTGCTTTTATGATGCTTTTTTTCCTGCCTTAATGAGGGCATTAAGAAGAATATATGTTCCTATACATAGATGAATAAAAGTGGTAAAAATTTCTGGATTCTGCTTGTTCTGCTGATTATTAGAAAATAAACATATTCTCCAGTACTCCCTGGAAAATTTATTAAATTGAATATCTCTAGTAAAGCTAGATTAATGACAATTTTATAGAACTTCTGATTAAAAAAAAAAATAAAGCAGAACTGAAAACTTTGTGCGTGAGTAATACAAACCGTATCATTAGCCCACATATCAGACTCACACTGTCCTGACATATTCACAAGCTCTGGATAGCAGAATGACAATAAAAATATATTTATGCTTATCCATGAATACAAACTGTGTTATCATGCAAAGAATGACTTTAAGACTGGGACCTCCTAAACTAAACCAATACAGAGTTCCTATTTGCAATATAAAAAAGAATCTTAAAAATTCCACAGTTCCAAACTTTATTAGGTATAATAACATTTCGAAGACACCATAAGTTTGCACACAAAGTCACAGAATCACAGAATAGTTGAGGTTGGAAGTCACGTCTTGAGATCATCTAGTCCAATCCCCACTCGAAAAAGGGTCACCTAGACCTGGTTGCCCAAGACCATGTTCAGTCAGGTTTTGAATATCCTCAAGGGTGGAGACCTTGCTGGGCAACCTCTTCTACTGACTGACAACCCTCACAGTGAAGAACTTCAGACAAAATATCTTATGTTTTTGTTTGTGCCTGTTGCCTCTTGTCCTGTCACTGGGCACCACAAAGAACTCTCCGAATCTGCCTTCTTCACTCCCTACCATCAGTTGTTTATAAGTTGATAAGATCTCCCTGAGCCTTCTCTTCTTTGGGCTGAACAGTCCCAGCTCTCTCATCTTCTCCTTAACATGAGAGATACTCCAATCCTTTAATCATCTTTATGGTACTTCACTGTATTCTCTCCAGGATGTCCATGTCTCTTCTGGTCCAGCCCAGAACTGAACCCAGCACTCCAGGTGTGTCACACCAGTGCTGAGTAGAGGGGAAGGATCACTTTCCCTGACCTGCTGGCAAAGGTCTTCCTAATGCAGCTCAGAAGGCTGTTGCCCTTGTTTGCCGCAAGGGCACACTGCTGGCCCATGGTCAATGTGAATGTAACCATTCACAATTGACCCTGTGTCAGTTCTGACTTCAATTCTCTCAATGTGTGGTCAACCAGGACCTCCAGATGCTTCTCTGCAAAGCTTTTCTCCAGCTCGTCAGCCCACTGATCAGACCCTAGCCCAGGGTTATTCTGCTCCATGGTGTATCTGTTGTCCACTAGGACCCCAAGGTCCTTCGCTGCCAAACTGCTGTCCAGAGTTATTCCGCCTTAGTTACAGGACTTGGCACTTCCCTTTGCTGAACTTAGCAGTATTTCTGTCAGTACATTTCAAAAGCCTGTTGGAGTCCCTCAGAAATGTACAACAACTTTTTGCTCTAACAACTACTCCTCACAATTTTTTATCATTTCTGAACTTGCTGAGAGGGTACTTTGTCCTTACATCCCGGTTATTAATGAAGATGAACACTACTGCCCTTGTATAAACTCCTGAGGTGTATCTCAGGGTGTACTGGGTGACTGGCTTCCAGATAGACTTCAGTCCACTCATCATATCCCTTTGAGCCTGGCAGTTCAGACAGTTTTCAATCCACCTCACTGTCCACTTATCTAGCCTGTACTTAATCAGATTGTCAATGAGGGTGTTAGGATGTTATGGGAGACAGTATACTGTCTTACTATTTAGCCTTACTAAACTGAGATATACAACATCCACTGTTTTCCCCTTATCCATTAAACTAGTCACCTGATTGTAAAAGGCTATCAAGTTAGGCAGGTTTTCTCATTTGTAGATCCATTCTGACTACTCCCCCATAGGTTCTTGTCCATATGTTTGCAAGTGGTTTCCAAAATTGCTTGCTCCATTAACTTCCAGGGGAAAGAAGTGAGGCTGACCAGCTGGTAGTTCCCCAGAACCTCCTTGCCTTTCCTGAAGATAAAAGTAATATTTGATTTCTTCTAGGCCTCAGAAACCTCTCCCAACCCTCTTGACTTTTCAAAGACAATCAAGAGTGGCCTTGCAATGACATCAGCCAGCTCCTTCAGCACTTGTGGGTGCATCCCATCAGGTCCTTTGTACTTCTCTATGTCCAGCTTGTTTAAACGTTCCCTAACCTGATCTTCCTCTACTGAGGGCAAGTCTTCCTTTTTCCAGACTTTTCCACTGGCTGCCAGGGCATGAGATTCCTTAGGGCATGTCATGCTATTAAAGACCAAGTTGAAGAAGACATTCTCCATGCTTTCAGCCTCTTCCATGTCCTATGTCAGCAGGTCTCCTGCCCCATGCAGCAGGTACACTGTTTCTCTGGTCTTGCTTTCACTACTGATACCCCCCTTTTTGTTGCCCTTCACATTTCCTCCCAGATTCAATTCCAGATGGACTTTGGACTGCCTTAGTCCATCCCTGCACACTAGCTGCCTTCATATTTCTGCTGGGCAAGCCTACTTTTTCCCCAGTTATACTTCCTTTTCATGTTTGAATTTTGTCATAAACACAGTTTTCAACCATGGAGGCCTCCTTGCAGCCTTTTCTTGGTTTTCTGCATGTTGAGACTGATCACTCTTGAGGTTGGAGGAGATGATCCTTGAAAATCAACAAGATCTCCTTGACTCATCCTTTGTCCAGGACTGTAAGCTATGTTATTCTTCCATGCAGCTGAACAGGTGAAAGTCTGCTCTCCTGAAGTCCAGGGTTGTGATCTTGATTTTTACTTTTTATCCGTCCTGTCAGGATCCTGAACACCACCATCTCATGTTCACTGCAGCTAAGGCTTCTCCCAACCTTCTCATTGTCAATCAGTTCTTCCTTGCTTGTCAGTCTCAGGTTCAGCAAAGTGTCTTCCCTCATTGGATCTTCATTCACCTGTGTCAGTAAGTTATCACCGCTGTACTCCAGAAACCTCCTGAATTTCTTGTGCCCTACTCTGTTGTCCCATCAATATATATTGGGCTGAAGCTTCCCATGAGGACTGCAAATGGGAGGCTTTTCTCAGTTGTCTGAAGAAGATCTCATCTACTTCTTCCTGATCAGGCAGTCGGTAGCAGACATCCACCACAATGTTGCCCATGCTGGTCTGCCCTTTAAACATTTAAACTGAGTGCCTTCATGGCAAAGAACACCAACAGTATCCTGGGCAAGACTATCAAGGGTGCACCCAGCAGGTCCGGGAAGGTGATTCTCTTCTGCCATTCATTGTTTGTGAGACCATATCTGGAGTACGGCCCAGCTTTTAGCTCTCCAGTACAAGTCAATCTTTGACAAACTTGACAGAGTCCAGCAGACAAACACCAAGATGGTCCAGGGAATGGAAAACATGGTGTATGAGGAGAATCTGAGAGCTGGGTTTATGCAGTCTTAAGAAGAGAAGACTGAAGCAAGATCTGTTTGCTCTCTACAGCTACCTAACGAGAACGAGATTTTTCTCAGAGCTGCACCGTGGTGGGACAAGAGAAAATGGACCACATCGGAATAGAGGAAACTCCAGTTAGACATGAAGAAGAAAAAAATCTCAGTTAGGATTGTCAAACACTGGCACAGGTGCCCAGAGAGACTGTAGAATCTCCATCCTTAGACAAGACTTGAGAAATCTGAGACAATTTGTCCTACTTTGAGCAGGTGGTTGGACCTGATGACTTCCAGAGATCACTTCTGATGTAAATTATGCTCTAATTCTGTGCTTCTGCAGTGAAAACTTCCCCCAAAGTGTTATTAACATTATGGGGCTTGAATTTCTGAAAATACCAGACAATAGGTCCCCAGAATTGAAACCACAGGGGCTCACAACCCTAAATGAACAAGCCATATTGTATGACTTCTTCAGGCTGAAAGTTTCCTGAATGATAGTTGTCAGTCAGAGAAGGAGACATCCAAAGTACATAAACCATCTTTGTTCATTGTCATTAGTTTAGATGATGATGATGATGGTATATTTGAAGCCAAAAAGATGCTTGGGCTTCAACACTGTGTTGAGAGGCAAGGGCATAGAGGCAATGTAAGCTTTTCATAATGACATTACAGATACCCATATTTCCTACACTTTATTACAACTATGTACAACCAAAAATTATTAGTTAACTTCTTTTTGCATAATACTGAGGAAAACACTTTTAACCTGATTTTCAGATTCAAGGATACTTTAAATCATGGAAGAACTGAGTTAGAACTTAAAATATTATAAGAGATATTTGTTAGAGTATTGGTTTTTGAAATTTTGTAGTTGTAGGCCTAGAAATAGGTTTAATCTGTCAACTACAGACATGAAAACTTTTTCACCATTACAGTTTAACAGATATATGAGATACTTCTTGGACCTTCAGAGAGGATACATGTAATTTCACAGAATTTGCTAAGCTGAGCATTTCTTAATGTATATCTGACAAAAAGAAATATATGTTTTTGAGATGAATGTTCCAAGTTTGGATCTGCAAGAACTTGTTCTTCTGGAAGATACCGTCTGGAGTAGAAACTGAAATTTCTCTTATAAATATTTCAGTGTTGTGCCAATACATATAAGATAGATAATAAGTCAAACAAGACTAGCATGAACACAGAAGTGAAACAATTGCCTAAATATTTATCTTCCCAATATTTTCATATATGCCTTTGTAAAAATGAAAAGGAAACACACACCACTGGCTATATTAAATATCCATGAAAATTTGTAAGACTAGTTAGCATTAAGGTTAGAACAGATGCCTGCCTACTGCCTATTTTACTTTTCTCTCTGTTCTGCCATCAGTATCACATTTTGGTGAGTGATTATTACTTTTTGCTGCAGCACTGGAAAGTTATATCACAGAAAGGGCTGAGACTCAGACCATCTAAAGCATAAAGTAGCAGACTCATGCTGAGCTCTGCCAGTTGGATCTAACTGCTACCAAGGATATAGGGCTGAGAAACTTTTCAGCATCTCTGAAAAATTTCCTTGTAGTGCACATAGTTTCTTAATGGAACTGCTGAATCATTAAAAAGAAAAGCTAGATGGAAACCATCAAGGTGAATAAAACTTCTCTTTATTTTAGCATATAGAAATTAAAAGCAGAACTAAAGGAAACACTAAGGGGAATGTATGCTAATGAATGAGTTCAGTATCCATAAACTACATTATATCAAGCCTGCTGATTAAACAGATTAGATAAGCCATTTCCCTAGGATTTTATCATCATTCATACTGAATCTGTGCTTCGGCAGAGGCTAATCAACCCTTTGTCAGGCAGCCTGTGGTGGGTTGCCCTTGGCTGGCTGCCAGATACCCACCCAGCTGCTCTTTTTCTCTCCACTCTTTCAGCAGAAAAGGGGAAGAAAATGAGATGAAAATCTCATGGATCAAGATCAAGGAAGTTTAGTAAAAAAGAAAAAAAAAAGCTGCAGGTAGAAAAGAAGGAAAAAAATAAATTAGATTCATTCACTACCTCCCATCAGCAGGTGATGTCCTACTTCCTGGGAAGTACACATAGCAGTTGCTTTGGAAGATGAACACCTTATAACAAAAATATATATATATATATATAGTTGGCGGCCGGTCACAAGCGATGTTCCCCAGAGCTTAGTCTTGGGGCCAGTCTCATTTAATATCTTTATCAATGATCTGAATGAGGGGATAAAGTGCACTTTCAGTAGGTTTGCAGATGACACCAAATTGGGTGGGACAGTGAATCTGCTTGAGGGTAGAGAGGGTCTGCAGAAGGATCTGGACAGGCTGCATCAGTGGGTGGAGGCCAACTCTATGAGGTTCAACAAGGCCAAGTGCTGGGTCCTGCACTTGCGACACAGCAGCCCCTGGAAATGCTACAGGCTTGGGGCAGAGTGGGTGGAAAGCTGCCTGGAGGAAAAGGACTCTGGTGGTGCTGGTTNAAAAGGACCTGGAGGTGTTGGGCAACAGCTGTCTGAACATGAGCCAGCAGTGTGCCCAGGTGGCCAAGAAGGCCAAGAGCATCCTGGCCTGCATCAGGAATGGCATGACCAGCAAAACTAGGGAAGTGATTGTTCCCCTGTACTTGGCTCTGGTGAGGATGCACCTCGAGTACTGTGTTCAGTTTTGGGCCCCTCACTACAAGAAAGACATTGAGGTGCTGGAGCATGTCCAGAGAAGGGCAACGAAGCTGGTGAAGGGTCTGGAGCACAAGTCTTATGAGGAGTGGCTGAGGGAACTGGGGTTGTTTAACCTGGAGAAGAGGAGGCTGATGGAAGACCTTATCGCTCTCTACAACTCCCTGAGAGGAGGTTGTGGGTGAGGTGAGTGTTGGTCTCTTCTCCCAAGCAACAAGTGATAGGACAAGAGGAAATGGCCTCAAATCATGCCAGGGGAGGTTAAGGTGGGATATTAGGAAAATTTTCTTCACTGAAAGGGTGGTCAGGAATTGGAACGGGCTGCCCAGAGAGGTGGTAGAATCACCGTCCCTGGAGGTGTTCAAAAAGCTTGTAGATGTGGCACTTTGTGACATGGTTTAGTAGACATGGTGGTGGTGGGTTGATGGTTGGACTCGATGATCTTAGAGGTCTTTTCCAACCTTAAAGATTCTGTGATTCTATATCCCTTTGGTCAGTCTGGGTCAGCTGTCCCAGCTGTTTGCCTTCCCAACATCTTGCCTACCCCCAGCCTACTGGGCTTTGGGAGTAGCGGGTTTTGTGCAAGCACAGCAGCAGTCCAAAACCTTTGCATATTATCAACACCGTTCTAGCTACAAATAGAAAACAGAGAACAATATGGGCTGCTATTAACTCCATTCCAGCCAGATGCAACAGAAGGCCAAATATCAGTGGTTTTTGGGAGGCCATTTCTGTCTGTTGAAACATCTGAGTCTGTTGTATTCCCTATTTACTTGGGAAAATGTAAAGCATAGCTAAGCTTTCCCTAGCAATGATATTGAACAAATACTTGCTGCAAGTTTATTTTTCTTTACTTAGTACACTTTGCAGTCAAATCTCTGTGTTTTCTTGTTTATTCTGCTTATATTGAATAGTGGAAGGAGTGCTGTAGAGGAATTGCAAGTTATGGAGCTTCCTGTATAACCAAGCAATAATGATTGAGCATCTTTCCCTCTACAACCCACAATGTGGAGGTCTGCAGCCCTGGAGGCTAGCACATTGGTTCTGCATGCACACCGAGTATCTATATAGCTGTCCAGAAGGGAAATAAATGAATGACCTCATGGTCATCAATTGCAGATTACTGCTTGCTGATATTTATCATCACTTGCAGTCAATATGCAAATAAGAATATAACTTTATCCCTGAAGTGATTCCACCTCTTTCACCAGGAAAAAAACAAACAAACAACAACACCACCACTCACCAAAATCTGTCTTTCCTTTCAAAAGGACAGTGAAACCTAGCACCCAAAGAGTCTTACAGATGAGGCCCTTCTTCATGTGCCCTCCTGACTAGGGAAAGGGACGGTTCCTGAGGCATAAATTTGCCTTGTCAAATGTCGAATTTCAGAAAATGGTATTTATGGTATGTGGTAAAAATACTGACTATTCTCTAAAGAGGAACATTCTGCTGGGAGTTAACTCACATTTCTGCCAGCAGTTTCCATTGTTTGAAAGTTTTCATGCAGGGTTTTACACACTGTTTTTCTTCTTGAAGTTTATCTTATACTAGCAAGAAAAGGTTCCCAGACACTTAAAGTGGAATGCAAAAATGCCCTTGTATGTGTACAATTTTATGCCTGATCCTACTGCAGCAGAAATGATCTATGAATGAAACTTTTCATCCACAGAACACCTGTCTTCCTCAATGACGCTTTTTTCAAACCAAGAGAATCAGTTTTGAGTCCTTTGCTCCCCCACATTCTGGATTTTTTTTGGTTTATACCATGTACTGACTTCCAAGAAGCGTGAAGGGACTCAGGACTATAAACCTGAGCACATCTTTATGAAGAAAACTGATCAGGAGTGCTACAGAGTTATATCAACTGTAACCAGCATTCGCACTGGCTGTTTTCCCAATTCTTCCTTCTAAGGTTTCCTTCATGCGCCTCCCTCATTCCTTCCACACACTCAAAGGTTCTCACTAAGAGCACAATGCTGTGAGAGATTCCTACTTAACTAAACAGAAGCTTTTTTTCTTTCATTTTCTTTAAGGAACATTTCATTAACAAAATAGAAACATCATCTTCTGAGGACCCTTGAAAACGCTTATACCTCTGAGCTTCTGAGTTCTATACTACTGTATACAAGCATGCTGTTATTGATGAGGATTTTTACCAAAACCAATAGATGTAGAATCTGGAGGGACCAAACACCCCTCAATAACAAAAATAAACCAATAAAAAACCAGCAAAATTATTCAGGGAAATATTTCATAGCTGTCTATTATCAGTAAGCATTTTTGGTGGTCATTTGGCATCCAAAAAGCCCCACAGAATCCACCTCTGTAAGATAAATTCTAGGATAATGATCAAGAAAACAAAAGAAAACCCTCCTCTCTAATGTCTACTCCATCACAAAACAGTTGTGACTTTAGTGAATTAATACAGTTATAAGGAGTGCTCACCAGTTCCAGGCAGCTCCACTAATCTGTTACTTTTCCTTAAAATTAATCTTTGCGTTCAAAGTAACACGAGGAGTTTGAGTAAAGTAATTTGTTCTCTGTTGATCAGTTTCCCACTCCAAGATACCTTGAAGACAGTGATCATGTTTTAAAGCTGCGCCTCAGTAAACTGTTCCTTTTTTTTTTATTCTCTCCAGTGGTGCTCGCCCACCCCAATTCCTGGTTCAAGCCATCATTTCACAGACTTACAAAAATGAAAAATCCTCCTTTCTGCCTACCTGCTTCTACCAGGAGCTGAGAACACCTCCCACATTCCCTATTTCACACTATAATTAGAACAAATATTTTAAATACAAATACTCTCTACTTCTTTTGCAGTCTCTTGTTGCTTTCCTGTCACTCTCCCGCACTGCCTAGAAAGTATTTGAGTCCTTATTGAAAATCCATATTTTCTGATTTTTACCCAAGACTTTCATTTAGGCACTTCAGCACAAGAACAGTTAGTCTAACACTGCTATGTTACACGTGCTTGTAGGTCTGTGCAAGGCCTGCATAGTCCTCAGAGATGCCAGCAGATCCTCCAGCTCATTCTCTGCTTTGCCTGCTCCCTCTGTACTGGCACCTTCGTGAGCCCTGGCAAGCAGATTATTGCCACTCTAATTATTGCCTCTGAACAGGAGAATAGATGCTGCAATGCATTTCAGCCTGACTAAAACATCCCTTGTTTGTTGCTCTGTCCTCTAGAAAGATCCCCATGCTGGAGCTGGACCATGGCTAGCACATCACAATTTTGTTACAGCCAACATAGCCTCTGCCATATCCAGAGCAATCATGCTCCCTATGTAGCTCTTTCCTACCGTCACATCCGTAACATCATTATTAGTCAAGAATCAGACCTCACAGACATATTCGCTGTTTTGCCTGCCCTGCACAGCTGAACCCATTACTTCACCATGGGGCCAGACTGAAGTTCAAGCCTTGATGCCAGCAGCCTCTCTGGGGACAACCTGCAGTAGGCTAAAATGCAGCAACACATCTACCAGAAATGAGCACAGGGATGAGTTCATATCCTTCCTGTCGGTCCTCTGTTTGCTTGTAAACAAATAGCAAACTAACAGCAACACACCATGCATCTACTAAGATGCGTGATATGTCTTCCCACCTCCATCATGATGACTCTTCTACAAAACTGCTGAAGTCACACAAATCTGCCAGACTGCGAGCTAGCAAGATGACAGATATTCTAGGACAGTTGGAACTTCTATTGTTAGGTGTGGCTTAGGCAGTAGAAACTGCTTTTCTTTTCCATCATACTTATTACTCCTCCAATCTTTTTTTAATGTTTCTGAGACTTTATCACCCTTAAATTGCTAAAGGGAACTAGCCCATGAAGGAGAAAAATGCTGGGGCAGGAGGGAGGAACTGCATTTGTTTTACTGGAAAGACACCCTACAGATCCAAATTTGAAACCACACTCATGTACCTAGTTTAGAGCATCTTCCACTGAGGCAGCTCCCAAGACACTCCAGATTAAGAAGGCAAGTGTGGGCAGGTACCCTTCTTCTGCCTTTCCATCAGTGACTGACACATCAGGGAGTGGTCCTGGAGCCCTGAGAAGCACAACTGAAGAGCATTCCAACTCTCTTCACCAACTCTGCCCTTGACACCTCTTTTGCCTGTGTTTGCTGTTATAAGAAAAAGTCATTGGTTGGTCTGGAAAAAGAAGTCAAGGTGGGAGTCTACCTGAATCCTCTGTAAAAATAGTAGCTCTTGTGAGGCATGGCTGTTAAGAAATTCACTAAGATATTATTCAGACTGCCTACAAGGAAATGTCAATTGTTGGGTTTTTTTTTCAGTTGATGAGCAGTATATAGGTGCTACTTGAATCCACTGACAGCATGAAGAGTGGAGGTTTGGAAAGCATATGGCTCTATGTCTTCGCTCTCCTGACCCCACATAGACACTCATGTCTATCTAGGAACTAGAACAGGGAGTGGAAGTACAGCCCTTTACCTAAATACCTCATTTTGTTCCTTCCTCCTTTGCTTGCCTTATTGAAATCTGAAATTCTTGCATTTCTTAATCTGTGCACCACTGAGAACAGTGGGGCATTCATCTTGTTTGCCAGAGTAGTGAGATGAATGCATACTCATAACTAATAAAAGAACACTGAAAATTGAACATTAGATATTAAAAGAGTGAAGTAGAATAGTTTGTAGAGTCTGGAATCAGTTCTATCTTGTGTTTGCATGCTCTGTGATTACAGCTGTATTTCTGGTACACAGGAGCTGCTGTCTTCCAAAATGCAGTTCTTATTCAAATCAGATCAAAATTATTTTTTCCTGAAGTTTTCTATGAAGCAGAAACTAGAAACTGACATTCTTGTCTGTTTCCACTGGAGAGCTTTGGGTAAAGCTTAATGACCCAGACATGTTTTGAAAGAAGCATTCAAGGCTCAGCAAACAGGAATGCTCTTACAAAACTTCTTGGATGCCCAGTGCTAATTTTGATACAATATTTGATTTTGTAATTTTGCACAATCTGTTGTTAGCTATCCTTTGCTGATTCAGGCTTCACTTTCACAAATCAGTAACGTGTCTTTCCATTACTACATGGAGGATTTGATCAATGCATTTCCCTTCTGTGGTTGGTTGAACTGTAGTCTGGTCCCACTATTGATCTGACATACTGTTGTGGTGCACACCTAGATCTGGGACTTGAAAGCACTCCTGCATATGCAAGATTAGACTTAATACTATACAATTAATATTTTTATTTATTTCAATTAATCAGTGATTTTAAATTAATTATTAATTTTGTTATAAATTATTTTAAGATGTTCACCCACACATTTTTTTTTCTGTTATGAGTGTACAATTGCAGCTTGTTTAGCCTAGTGAAATGGAGTCTGAAAGGAGTATGATTGTAAATACACCAGGACAGTAAACACCAAAGGAGAGGGGAGAGCTCTTTAAGCTAAGACAATATTGGCACAGGCAGGGAAAGAAACCTGATTGTCAATACCGAGTTTACAGCTGCAAGAATCTGAATGGTTTTCCAGTTGCGGGGGGGAAGGGGAGAAAGAAAAAACTTAAAATTATAAGAAAGAAAAAACATTTAAAAAAAATTCGGATTCTGTGACATATATGCCTGAGATAGCAGGGTTGAAGTCAAGTATCCAGTAGGTTCCCTCCTATTGTGTTCCTATACCTACTATGTTTATCTTCAGAATGACTGAGACATCTGGCTGAAAATATCAGCACAGTGCAGAGATACTCAGCTTGGAAATATCAATCCAAATGGTTTATTCTCACTTCAATAGAAAATTGCCAGTAGTAAGCATCTGACTGTCTTATTAATGAGTGGTACTACAAATCTCCCCCACTCTATCAGTAAGTGTAGCTTACAGAGATCTTCCTTGAAATAAGAGACTCAGGATTTAGGGTGGTGTAGACAACAAATAATTAAATAACATCCTTAAATCCAGCCACATTTCCTTTTAAACCAAACTCTAGGGTACCGGTTCTTATACTTGCATGTAGCTTAGCGATTAGGTTCTGTTCTGTAAGTGCATTGCTGTAAATACACAGGTATTTCTACTAAGTGACCCCCTTATTTTTTGTATATACATGTAGAGATGATGGTAGTAGACTGTTAAGGTGATCAGATAGGATTGTGAAGTCTATACCAGTGTCTACAGAGAAGCACTATTCCCCCTCCGCCCATAGGAAAAGAAAGAACAAGGTAGTCCAGTACCAGCAAAAATAAAGACCTGGTGTTACTGTGACTTGAGTGTGGTGCAGACATGCCAAAACTAATTTGGAAAGATCTAGTTCATTTGCTAAGTTGTAGATGGTGCTACTATTAGCACTGCAGCTACAACTGAAAACAGTAGATCACCACAAATTCCAGGTAAGCATGACTTATATTTGAGAAGTACAATGGAGGAGAAGAGAGGTGCAGAAACCATCCATGAAAGAACCTAGCATTATCTCTTCATCAGCTGTCAATACTGTTTATATTTGGAAGATGGCTAGTAAATTCCTACCTGGTATTTCAACCCATAGCCCTTCTGGTTTGTTCCCATGTGCAGTAAGCAGGCTAAATGTGTTCATGATATTGTACCTAATCTTCTACCTACGTTCTGGCTAGCTTGTTTGAATCTACCGCTGCCGTCTCACTGATAGCGCCATTGCCTGAGTATTGCTGTGTTTGACCTAGCTTTCAGTCAGCAGCACCTATAAGGGAAGAACATGTAGTCATCATAGTCCATCAAAATAAAATACAGAAGTAGACAATTCCGTGATTGTGAAGAACGGAGAAACACTTGTTGTCAAGAGAGTGAAGACCACACAATTCAGCTGACAGCAAAGGGAAGCAGCAGTTATGAGAGTGGCCGGTTGTTGCCAGTGAGACTTACCCTAATCCACACAGAAGGATGGGGTCCAGTTGCTGTTCTCTGCCTGACCAAGGATTTTCCTGCCCAGCTTGAATTTGATGAGGTATCTCAGTAGGCTGATAACTGTGCCAAAGCATGGACCTTATTTATATGTATAAGGACTGCATTCAATCCTGAGAACTGCATGCTAACTAATAAATAAACACATAATAACCTGCTCTCTGTGTGTAGCAAAGGTACCCCAAGATACCTGACCCACAGTAAATCAGATAGTTAGCTTTCCACTGGATCTGCTGCAGCAGATACATACTGAAGGAGAAAACATGAACCAGGTTTCCTGATTCCATATATGTTGCTTTCAGTAGTAAGTTCATGCAGAGAAAGTTGTCTCTAAAAACTCCTGCTAGTGGTGTGCTCTTCTCACACAAAAACCCAAAAAACCCCTCAAGGAGTCTGCTCAGAAACAGTGTACTTAGTGCAGTGTTTTGTTTCCATTTGCGTAGCAGCGTACTGGCCAAAGACCTTAAGCAGTGCATTTGGGTAGAACTACAAGAACAGTGATAAGTCTTAAATTGAAGCACCATAGATTACTACCCTAGTTCTTCTGTAAATCTCTATTTATTTTACGTTACTGACTGGAACAAAAAACTGTATTGCAAAGCTGTTAGCCAACAGGAAACTGTAATACTGGGAGTAGAAAATTCCACCAGAGTCATCATGAAAATCATGAAAAGCTTTGAGGTTTACTGGGAAAGCTCTACCACATGAGGAAAGGAAGTGTGCTCAAAGTCAGGTGCTAGATCAGGAAACACCATCACCGTTAATTTATTGTCCTGGAAAGATGAAAAGGCCAGTGATCAGGATTAGCTCTGTAACACTTGGCTTCCCGTGGAGTTCAACTAGACAGATCTCCAAGTTGTTCCTGGTGGAACGACTTCCTTGTGTTCCTCTGGTTTCACTCCAAACTTGGCAAATTAAACAAAGAACAAAATAAATCACTTCAATAAACTTTTTATATTCAAAATACAAATAAAGCTCAGCTGTTGACTGCATACATCTGAACATCGACTTTAACAATATGCTGTGTTTAAAGGATTTTGTTCTTTACTCATCCTTCTCTCCAGAATGCCATTTTTAACCTTAGAAACGTTAACATATACTTACAAATCATACGCTGTGGGCTTAGGCATTATCACATCCCTCTTCCACCATTACTTCAAGACCGCAGACAGATTTTGCGGCAGTTTAAAATAGTCTGCAAGAGGTAAATAGCTGACTCTGCATGGTAAGCAAAGATTTTCTTGAATGAAGGAATATTTTCAGAGATCATAACTCTACAGCAGAAGTCTTGACCTTTAGTTTCTCTTTACCATTCTTATGTACCACAGAAATTCTGTTACTAACTTCCTGATTTTATAATTCGATCTGAGTGACAGTATGTTCAAAGTTCATTAGTTCACTTGGTGATCAAAATAATCCTTACACATCAAGGTGTATGTAAAACACGCTCCTTCGATGATAGAACCCTGAAGATAAATAGCTATGCATGACTCCAGCATTGCCTTCCTATTGGTTTTCAAAAGTATAAAACATTAAAACAAATAATGCTAGAGATAACTAAGCAGGAAACAGTATAATAAGAAAATATATTCACTTTTTTCCTTAGTACCTTTTCAGGAGAGGCTCTGAAAAAAATTTTACAAGCTTCACTGTAAATAGGCTTCCCAATATAGCTTTCTGATAGCTCCAGGACTTTGGCAGGACCCTGAAATGCATCAAGTCCTGCAGAGGCATACAGAAATCATTATTAGTATTGTGCAATGATTTAGGCCAACAAAAATCTGAGACAAAAAGGTGTACCTCAACAGGCAGTACATGCACTTACAATAAATTGTTTTGAAAAGCAAATTTATGAACTGGACAATCACCAGCTGAATGAAGTTTAAGAGCAAGTGCCTGATGCTGCACCTGGGAAGGGGCAGCCCTGGCTGTACATACAGACTGGGCGATGAGATGCTGGAGAGCAGCCTTGCTGGGACTTGGGGATCTTGGTCAACAGCAAGTTGAACATGAGTCAGCAGTGTGCCCGGGCTGCCAGGAAGGCCAACCATATCCTGGAGTCTGTCAAGCACAGCGTTGCTAGCTGGTCTAGGGAAGTGTTTGTCCCAGTCTACACTGTGCTGGTGTGGCATCAAGTATCTCAAGTACTGGGTGCAGTTTTGGGTGCCAGAGGACAAAGAGGCCATAAAACTATTGGAGAACATCTAAAGGAGGGCAACAAAGATG
>VWZZ01004663.1:87822-121377 GCA_013399095.1 Psophia crepitans | reverse complement strand
GTGATTCTGTGATTCTGTGCTATTATATCTACGTAATAGCCAGCTGTCTGACTGCTTTCACGTTTACCGCTGTTACTGAAGTCACAACAGTACTGCCGACTGCACAGGGTTTGAGACTGGACTCTGAAAGTCACCAGTGAAAACTGCTGTGTGAGACGTTATTTGCTAATGGCATTCCAGTTGGCTCAAACATATTTTTGGTATTCCTAGAAATGCCTCCCTTAGACCTTCAAAAATTATCTTTATATAAGGCTCAATTTCAAGGTTTCTTTTACCTGAAGTAGATTTTTCCACTTTTTTTTTTTGTGTGTGTGTGTGTGGGGGGGGTGGTGGTGATGTTGCTGCTTGGAAATTTTGTTCAGGGGGGAGGGGGATATTGGTGTGGTGTGGATTTATGGCTTCTTTTCCCAAGTATTTCATTATTCTTGCCCTGCTTTCCTGAAAATGTTGTTTATGATGTGAATTTGCCACCTCGCTGTTCGTCAGTTCTATTTGACCCCATAACTTTGGGATTCATTGGCTACTTTCAAGAACATTGAAGAGATGAATATAAAACACAAAAGTACTAATTTGGGTTTTTGGTGGTTGTTTTTTTTTTTTAATTGGTGGCTTAGTAAGGTAGAGATCCTATTGTGGAGCCTATGAGAAAACTGGGGAGACAACTCAGTCCTTATTCTCTACTGTGGCCAAGAGATGAGAGAGCTGCCAGCCAGTCACGTATAGGCGCTAAATATATGGATAGCTCTGACCTACTCACAGCTACTAGTTAGACAGCTGGCAGATCAAAAAGACATCCATGAAGGATGTGCAAGCAATTGACAGATTTCCTCCAGACATCAAAATCTTTAGCTTTTCAGCAACTGATTTCCAACAACCAGTTAGGATAATGAATTTGTGACACAGTTGAGGAAATCAATTAATTTCGTATGTGACTCTAGCAGAAATATTTCTGTCCGTAATGGTCTGGACCAGCTTTGAACTTGCAGAGAATGGCTCAATAAAAGTCCCATCCACCATGCATTTAAATTCCCATGAGTTGTTCTAAAATTTACCACAATTATGTGGAAGCATACAGAAAACAAAACAGTAACAAAGCCAGCATCAAAAAGACATATGAGGTTGAAGAACGTTAGATAACTGTCATAGAATCATAGAATGGCTTGGGTTGGAAGGGACCTTAAAAAGATCATCTAGTTCCAACCCCCTTGCCATAGGTAGGGATGCCACCCATTAGATCACATTTCCCAAAGCCCCATCCAACCTGGCCTTGAACACTTCCAGGGATGGGGCCTCCACAGCTTCTCTGGGCAACGTGTTCCAGTGCCTCATCACCCTCACAGGGAAGAATTTCTTCCTAATATCTAATCTAAATCTATCCTCTTTTAGTTTAAAACTGTTGCCCCTTGTTCTATCATTATCTACCCAAGTAAAGAGTTCCTCTCCATCCTTTTTATAAGCCCCCTTTCAGTGTTGAAAGGCTGCAATGAAGTCACCCCGGAGCCTTCTCTTTTCCAGGCTGAACATCCCCAACTCTCTCGGCCTTTCTGTCCTTGTACTTTTTTCTTGATTTTATTGATTTGCATGAACTGTGTATTTAATCAGCAGCCAACATCAGTGGATCATTTGCACAGCTTCTATGTCTTACTAGCGGTTTTGCATGCATTCACACATATAATGAGGCAAACCAACCAGAATTTTTCTAAATCTTTCATGTGTTACCATTAACCTGATGTCACATCAAATATAGTTCCACACATCTGTGGAGTAACTGTATTCATAACATTTTATGAACAATAGACTCCCTTAAAACAAGGGATGCAGACTGATGCCAGGTTGCCAACTGATCTTTCATCTGTTTTCTGGGAAATGAAAGTGCAGGAGGAAAAAGTCATGTCTTGCTTTCTATTATTCCCCAGCTTTTGAAAAGCACTGTTGCCTGAGCCATCATTAGATCTCACGGACGAGCTTGAGAGTAAAGCAACTCAGCCTTCCTAAATAAAATTTGTTCATTTCACCACAAACACATCCGTGCACCAAAGAAAGCTCATCAGAGTGACATAAGACTTTGTTCCCTTATTTTCTTCAGCTAAGAGAGTGGGAGTTGTTGTTTGTTTTTTTTTTCCTTTTTTTTCCTTTTTTTTCTTTTTTTTTTTTTTTTAAATAAGCAGTACTGCTAAACATTATCTTTATGCTACAATCAAGATCAGACTCCTGTTGTAGTAGCCCAGGCCCATCTTGTTCAAGATAATGAAACAACAAATAAGAAGGAATAGTCTATGTCCCAAAATATTTGCATCAGTTTGACAAGATTGAAAACAAACATCAGGAACAACTAATCCCCCATCTCTCCCATCTCTCCCAGTTGATTGTTGGTGGAATGCAGGCTTAAATGTTGTCAAGAACATCTATCTATCTGTCTAATCTATCATTGATACCAGATTTTCAGAAAAGCTCACCTGTTGCAACAGAGGTCATATTTTAAGTGTCACAGGTTATTTTATCAGAGAATTGTTACGGGGGCATCTTTACTTTGAAAGATGAGTCTGGACACGCAGGCCATTTATGCGTGGTCCAATACGTCTATCCTTAGTACCATGAATACAGGGTTAAGCTGGTGTGCTGTCTAAGGTAAGTCAACGTGCTTCCCAAACCTGTAACCTCCCCAGTGAGAGACTGGCATTTCCGTAGGTATGGTTGCATTTATACTTGGCTAAGAACATGAAAATCTGATTCCTTAAGTTAAAGCAGCATTTTTTAGGGGATTCATCTCCCAAAAATCCACAGGTTCACAATGTCAAAATCTAGTCTGAGAAAGCACCCCAAGTTCTTCCTGTACCTAACGGGCAGCTAATGAACAGAATAAATGCCACTCCATCTGATCCATGGGTCCTTACATTAATATAGACTGCATCACATCACAAATTTCGTTGACGACATTGATCAGGTTTCCATGGACTGCTAACAGAAAAAAACCCCACAAACCTATGATCGTTTTAAATGTACACACCTGTACTCCAGACCCATACATTTAGTCAGGAAGTTTAGTCTCTTTGCCTGAAGTTGTATTCAGAGATGATGCTTTATGCATTCAATTACAGGTTACATATAGTAAAGCCATTTTCATTACTGCAAATTATCTACAAATATCTGCTACAACTTAGCGTACCGTTGTGAATTAACTGCTGATTTCTAGCTTCTACTATCACCTCTTCAAACAAATACTGTGTTCACTAACTCACAAAGTTCAAAGGATCACTGTTTGCACAGGAAGCAGAATGGGTGACAGAAGCAAAGCCCTTACAGATTATTATTATTAGCCATCATTAAGTTTTTAAGTGTAGTGTGTGACTACTCATTATTGTTATTTGTCTCCTGGTCAATATTTAAGAACTTGTAAGGGTTTGGGTTAAATAGATTCTTAGTGTGCCTGTAGTCACTTGGCAACCCATGAAGCAGTAGGTGAATATTAGCAAGATAAAATGTCACCCAAAAGCACATGTGTAGGTAACGGCAGAAAATCTCAAAACACATATTGTAACTGAAAATGAGAGTACTGGGAAAAGGGCAGTTTAAAGGTTAACCTGTTGGAATTGAATAGATTTGGGGTTTGTTTTTTTATAATCAGACTGGCATACTGCTAAACCTGGAAGGGGGAAAGCAAGTTTTAGAACCAAGGCTCAGAAAAGTAAATGATTGACACCATCAGTTTATCTAAAATTGTCTTAGAGCTTAAATATTAGGTTCAAATTATGTGATTTTTTTTTTATGTTTGCTACACACAGAGCTTTTACTCACATACATGTGGGGATCCGCAGCAGCTGTGCTAGTGCAAGGAAGAAAATTGTGATCAGAACTGTGGCAGGATGAATCCAGGTTTCTTTTCATAGTTCTTTATTTTTATTATGAGCTTCAAATCTATTATAATCTATTCTCAAGCATTTGTTGAGAAGGGTAGGAAACTCTCATAAATTCCTGGGAAACACCCCCCTTGTCTTTGAACCTGGGAGCCAGATCCCTGTATGGTGGTCCAGAGGCACAGCTTGCTCAGGACAAGTGCTAAACGCTTTAGCAACATCGTTCTCCTTTTAGGCAGAATGCCTTGGAAGCAGAATTGTCATTAACGTGAAATTGCTTTGGCCAGCACTTAAGCTCAATAGGACAATATTTAAAACATTAACTACAGACTTCCAGCTGAGCTCTTCAACTCTTCTTTTCTGTCACATTACACAATACAACTGCTTTATGCTGACTATCTGGCCTTTCTTCCTTTTTCTTAGGCTTATCTCAATAAGGCCTGTCTCAGAGTCACTGAAAGGAAGAAAGAGAAGCTGAATATATCTGACAGCTATTTCTATCAGATAAACTAAAGTTCAAATGAGTGGAACTCTTTTGTCTTTCAAAGGCCTTCAGTCCCCTGGCGTTTTCTCATGCAATATAGCCCTTTCTGAAACACGGGGATCGCTGTCACTTTCTTTGTGCTGTGATGTGGGACCAATCCATCTTTGATTTGCCAACTTTGCTGAAGGATAAACATTTTTGCTGTGGGCAAGGGGAGTATGGCGTCACTCAAAGGAAAGTATAATGTTATTGACTTCTTTTATAACTGCCCATCAAAATAAGTTTTAAGGTAATTTAGAGATATCACCCTCCAGTCTGTTCTAGGCCAGGTTGTTCTCTGTTCTTACAGTGCCAAATAAAAGGCCACACATAAGGTTTTCTATTTGACAGGATTCACCTCAATGATCTTTCAGATTAAGGTGAGTATATTGATTAGAGCTGGTTTGGAACAAAAACTAGCCTTCAATAGAAACACTCTCTAGGTTATTCAGCCATCAAGAAAGCATACAGAACAAGGCAATGCAGTACTTCCATCAATAACTGGCTCGACTGTTGCAGACAAGGAAGGTCTTTGAACTGACCTGCAGGAGGTCCATGATGTCTCAGAGGAAGAGATACATTCTGGATATGTTCAAACCTCTCCCGTTCCTTGGAGAGAAAGTTTTCTGTGCGCATCTAAATTGACCAGCAGGATCGTTTAGCCCTAGCTTGTCTATTTCTATTGTTTAGGAAGGGATGGCCAGGAGTCTTCTGATGTTAAACTCCATTAAAGCAGAGCTCTGTCCCTGTTAAAGATTAATTGTATTTTCAGTCTGATGCAATGCCAAGAAAAAAAAGGTTATAGTTTTGTTAAATGACTCTGGCTACTAAAGTGAATAGTTATAAATTTTATTAGTGTGATTATGACCTATTAAAGTCACATTAACTTTTTAATGTGCCAGGGGTTGCCACTGTAATGTCTGATAGATTGAGCTGAAGACTCATTCACTGCCTTTTATGCTTAACCAATAGATTTTTACAAAACAATTTATATCTGCTCTGTAATTAGTGAACTCCATAATGGAGGCATTATCAATATTGCCAATAGGCAAGGCTATACTCTTACTGTCTCCTATTTTACCAGCTTCTCTACCTGTCCTAAAAGATCCTGTCTTCCTTCTGTCCTTTGATTTGTAGCTTAAGAACTGGGGTGTCCGTTTGAGGTATAATGAAGGCTGTTCAGCAAGCTGAATTGCCGATTAAAGAGGCAAACCTTTCAAGAGATCAAAGATTAGGTCCTGGTAAAGGATACACAAAGACCCTCTCTTTCTTCCACGGACACAATCACAGCGCGTCACCTATTTTTCTTGAGATTTAGGACTGTATTTTCTAATACAAGTTGCCTCAAAGCTGTCTTCTGGCCAGGTATTTCCCAAGGTTTATTGCCAAGAAAGAAAAGAGTAGAGTAAATAGAAAATAAAAACTAAATCTTAAAATACTTTACCCTAGTCCTCCCTTTCTTCCCAGCTTAACTTTACTCCCAATTTTCTCTACCTCCTCCCCCAAGCTGCAAATGAGGGACAGGGAATGGGGGTTGTGGTCAGTTCATCACACATTGTCTCTGCTGCTCCTTCCTCCTCAGGGGGAGGACTTCTCACACTCTGCCCCTGCTCCAGCATGGGGTCCATCCCAAGGCAGACAGTCCTCCATGAAATTCTCCAATGTGAGTCCCTCCCACAGGCTGTGCTTCTTCATGAAATGCTCTAGCATGGGTGCAGACCTTCAGGAGCAGACTGTTACAGTGTGGGTCCTCCATGGGGTCACAAATCCTACAAGCAAACCTGCTCCAGTGCGGACTCCTCTCTCCGCGGGGCCACAGGTCCTGCCAGGAGCTTGCTCCAGTGTGGGCTTCCCATGGGGTCACAGACTCTTTAGAGTGCATTCACCCACATGGGGTCCTCCATGGGCTGCAAGTGGATATCTGCTCCACCATGGACCTCCATGGACTGCAAGGGCACAGCCTATCCCACCATGGTCTTCTCCACAGCTGCAGGGGAATCTCTGCTCTGGTGCCTTGAACACCTCCTTCCCCTCCTTCTGCACTGACCTTGGTGTCTGCAGAATTGTTCCTCTCACATTTTCTCACTTTTCTCTCTATCTTCAATTGCTGTGGGTGGCTTTTCCACCTTATTTAATAAGTTATCCCAGAAGCGCTACCACTGTCATGGATGGGCTTGGCCTTGTCCAGTAGCGGGGCTGTCTTGGAGCCAGCTGGCATTGGCTCTATCAGACATGGGAGAAGCTTCTTACAAATGCCACCACTGTAGCTGCCCACTACCAAAACCTTGCCATGCAAACCCAATATGGAAATGCTGTCCAGCTTGACAGCTGGCTTCTTCATCAGGAAAATATATTATTATTTCTAGACTTCTGCAGCTTCATGCAATAGTAGTCATATTTTAAACTCTGCCTACTACCTATGTATTAACTTTTTCTTTCTGCCTCCTGAAAGATGTTAGCAGGGAATGGATTGATTTTTAACTAGGTCAAGTTTATCAGTGCATGGTAACCTTATTCTGAGAAATATGTTTGGCTCTACAGCCGGAAAACGCAGCTTTTCATAAAAGCTTTTGGTCAAGACCAAAAAGGTACAAGTTTACTATCCCATTTGATTAAAATAGAAATAAATTGTATTTGTTTTTCTCTAAAAGCAGGTACAACTTTTTAGAAAGAACTGTATTTCATAATTTAATGATCAAATATAATTTATGGTGAGAGCATTCGTTATTTTGGATCTTATCTTTTTATTTTTAAACTGAAGTAGAATAATGTGGTTGAAACCAAAATACAATCTCTGATTTCTGGTCCCTGTCAGATTTAGCCATGGCATCTGAAGAAGTCACCTTCCAAGGTGTCCGCCAAACCATTCCACCTGTGCTTGCCTCCCCAGAACAGTAAATGTGTAGAGACCAGGTGTAGGGATTAAAATTAAACTGAAAAAAACCCAGAAATGTTCTGACTTTTGTTTGCATTATTTTTTGGTGAAAAGATAACTACAAGAGATTTAATTTTATTTCCTTTCATTTCATTATCCTTTGTCTTCCTCTTCTTCATTTTCTTCCTCCTCTTCTTATAGGAAATCTCAGATCCCATTACAAAACAGATTTCCCTACGTAGAAAAATACAGAATGTTCATTCTGGCAAATTGTACCATTTCTCTGCTGCTCAGATATGTCAGATGCTGTTAGATTTCACTGTCCCATATCAGATACTGCTACAGAATTACAGAAATATTTTTAAAATATTGAAAGAACCAATTAGCAGTTCAATTCTTCCATAGCATTTTCATTGTTCTTTCTTAGTTTTGATATGATAGGATCAAGAATCAGCTCTTCTGGTGCAACTGAATGCATTTTGGGATTGCCAGACAATCAGATAAGGAGTTTATGAGTAAAAGGACCAATGGTACTTTGGCATATATATTGGAAACAGGAAGCCAATTACAAAGCTGTTAGAATAGTTCTGCATGCCCAGTAGGATCTTCTTCTGAGTAGCAGTTTTAAATAAATTTATTTAAAAAGGAGAGGAAGAACATAAACATAAGTGCTAGCATATGTAACCAGGTTATTGAAAACCCAAGGTCTACTGATTTTTAAAAAATGAGTTAAAGAAATCTGGAGTAATATCAATTTAGGTAAAAATATTTTTTAATAAAATTGTTTTCAATGAAAATTTTTTTTCATCATTCTTTAAGTTCTTTCATTTTGTATTTTAAAAGGGAAACAAGATTCCCCACAATGTATTTGCTTTCTTTTGTGCTAGTATCCAAACAAAAATATCAACCAACCAACCAACAAAGTGTTTATTAGAAAAATGATGTAACTTTAAAAATGAAACAAAACAAACAAAAAACCCCAAAACCCACAAACCAAACCAAACCAACCATACAAACAAAAGGTAAAAGCTCTGAAGCACGCAGAGCATGAGCATGTTTATGTCTTTACTGGTACCTGCAATTCCCATACTTTTACAATACCTCTGCAGTTTTAATTCCATCACATTTTCTCCCACAGTTATGACTTCAGGTCATGCATTAAGGATGCTCTGAATAATGTCATATTCTGCAGCAGGAAAGAGGAGACTTGTTATGCACACATCTAAGCGGAAGCCTTGTGCTATCACATTGCCTAGAACATCTGACGTATGCAGATATCAAGACACTGCACCTGAGGGTGTCCACATAGATTCTGCTGTGGTCCATCCCAATCACTTGATCCAGAAGAAAACTATTCTGATGCCAGCTGCTTCTCTGCACACCATGCATAGATGGGCTCAACAGGACAACAAATATGTCATATCCTTTTGCACAGGAACTTCCTCCATGACAAGGAGGCACTACGTTTTCATAAAAAGAAGGATTAAAGGAAGAAGAGGAGATTTATACTGCTGAGAGCAATAGAAAGTCCTAATCAGAGAACCGGGGAAAACAACAATGAAGCAAAACAAAACAAAAACCAAAAACACTCCACATTTTTACTTAGCATATCTTGAATCTTAGTATTAACTATGTGGCGAGCAGAAACAGCAGACAAATATCCTGTAACCAGGTCATCTGCATCATCAATTGAGGAAGCAGCACCTTTTTACGCAAAATCTGACTGTACATTCTGGGTTTAAATTTCAATGTTTATTAGGTGTACAGGGGTGTTTTTTTCTTCTCTATTGTATATTGAAGATAACACAGTTTGCTTCTTTGAAGATTCAGACCTCAGTAAGAGGATTTGTTCCAAACTATATTTTTATCTGAATTATTATAATTGTTATTTGTTATGATTGGAAAATAACATGAATAAATAAGTAAGGTTCATGTGCTCTTAAATAACCTTTTTTATCTTTTTCAGCTTGGCATTGAGTATTTTTAAATATTAAGTGCTTAGGTATAGTTCAATAAAACAAAATTTGTTATGTTGAGATATTTTTTTTTAATAATCTTAATTTTTTCTTCTTTGTTTCAGTCCATCTTCAGTGTTCTGTAGGTGTGAGGTAGGAACTGTTGGGTGGTTTGCTTTTTTTTCCTTTTAAACTCCTACTTCTCTCCTTCTCCAAAAAATATATCTGTTTGCTGCCTTGAATATTTAAGAGGAGGTTGGTATTTTCCATTCCTAAAGCATACCTCTGACTGGTTCAGAGAGAAATCCCTGATGGGGAATAGGTTGCATAACACACATGGCCATTTTGAGCAGACTGGACTGTTGCTGAACCTAGCACAAGAGAGCAAGGAGATCATGACAGGAAACAGTAGACATTTCTTAGAGACATGCTGAAATTAGCCTGGGAAAAGACAGCCCAATGCAATAGCATAGGTCTTCCTGATAACACGTTGGAGGCTTGTTACACTAATCTTTCTCTCATTAGTTCATTCTCTGTGGTTTGACACTTACAACTTAAGGCCTCATGAGATAAACAGGCTAAAGCAGTGGTGGAGTCCTGCCATGTACAGTTATTTCCTTCTGCATGGAGCAATTAGAAAACACTAACAAGCAACTCATAAGGATCCCCTAAAGAGCTTCACTGCTGGATGTCACATGAACAGCAGCAAAGAACAGTGGGATATAATGCTTGGAAATGTTTATAAACTTGATCATGCCCTGCCACCAGTTTAACCTACAACTGCAGGGCAATAAGCACGGCCAGCTTCTGATTTCTCTGAAGAAGCAAGACCCAGTATAAATCTGGATAAAAAAGAAAGCTGAAAAAACTGTTAAGCCTCATCCTACTTGTGGTAGTAACAGTAAAGCAAAGGTAATTGCAATTGGGGATTTAGACTGTAATCTACCAGTGTTTACACCTTAGTAAAATTCAGGCTGAGATCCAAGCCTTGTAACCTGAGTGGTATGAAAACCTGAAGCTGATGGACAGTTGGTTGAGGATAGGGCAGAGTGCGATTGGTGGGTAATGGAAGAAAAGGAACTATGGAGGTTAAGTACGATGCCTGAGGTGAGACTTCCAGTTTGAGTCCTAAGTAAAGAACCTCTCAGGGGTGATTCAGACTTTACTTTTCTGCACTAGCTATATTAAAACCTTAGCAGCCAAACTTAGACAGAAAAACTCTCTGCATAAAATAAGAATACTGACTTTCTTCATGATATTCTGTCTCCCTGATTAGAATAACTAGCAATTGGAATAACCATAAAGTTTTTCTTCTATCATATATAAGTCTAAGATGCAATTATCACCCTCTCTGCCCCGTATTTTGGGGGGGTTGATGGAGTCTATAGACTGAAAGATATTTGCACTTCTGAAAAGCAGAATATGCTTTACATCTCTATGCATAAATCTAGATGTTTAAGTTGAAGAGTACTCTCACCACAAAACATTAAAACATCATTAGCATGGAGATGATATGTATTGCAACATAATTGTAAGACAAATTTTACTCACCTATCATTTTTTTAAAGGCTAATATTGATTTAGTTGAAGAAATATGAAATTATAAACAATAGCTTGTGACTGTGATTTGTGCAGAGAACAAGAGGTACAAAACCTATCAAATTCTTTGCAGGCACCCGGGAAATAACAAGGAGCAACAGCTAGTCAAGATCTGTCATGAGGAAAGCATCTCAAACCAACTACTTTATTTTTTCTCCTATAAAATGGTTTGTGGCTTGAGCAGAAGCTGGAAGTGTCATATTTTGACTTCTGTAAGCCTTCTGACCCAGGCTTAGAGGTTATTTTCCCAAATAAGGCTGAGAAATCTGGACTAGATGAAACTGCCACAGAGTAGGTTCAAAGACAATTAGAAAGCTGTACTCAGGGATTATTTGTCAGTGGTTCATCGCTAAAACAGAGGGAAGCGCTGGGCAGGATCCAACAGGCGTCTGCCTTCATTTTGGAGCTATTCAATACTTTTGTTAATGACCCAGATGATGGAATGGAAAGTGTACATATTAAATCCGCAGGTGACAACAAGCTTCAAGAAGCTCAAGAACAAGTCTGGAATTCCAAATTAGGCTGAGACACAGGAGATATGGTTGGAAAAAATGTGATGAAATTCATTAGGGACTCATGCAAAGTATAACACTTCACAAGCATAATCAGCTGTAAAAATTCAGAATGAGGACCAGCTGCTTGAGCAGCATAATGCTGAAAAGTATTTCGAAGTTATAGTGGGTCACAAGTGAACACTGTCACCCTCCTTCAAACCTCTCCATCATGAATGTAAAACCAGTAGTATAACCTTCAAAACCATGTGCCATTATCCTTCCAATTTATTTAGCACTGGAGAAGCCTCCTCTAAAACAACGTATCCAAGAGAGCTATGGACAAAAGCCAGAGGACAAGAATGAGAGTGATTGTATATCTGAAGAATGTGATATTTTAGGAAAACCTGAAAAAAATTCATTCAGTCAAAACAGGAAAAGACTGGAAGCATACCTGGTAACCGTCGAGTAGGTAATGAGCTGCTGAAAGCAGGAAAGGAATATCCACAGAGGACATGATAAAAAAAAAACAACCTAAACTTTATAAAAAATGAGGTTAGATTTCAGGACAAAACTTCTAAAAGTAGTGGAATGGATTTTACACAGTCGTATAAATATTGATTTGGAGGATTTCTGCAGGTCATTTAGTCTAACCTCCTGCTCAGTGATGGACTGTTGCCACCACTCACTTGGAGGAGATGGGGAGTCTTTATAACAGAAGGAGCTTTAGAGGAAAAAGCACAAAGATGTACTTAGCGAAGGAACAGACAGAAACATCGACTGGTTTCGGTTGGAAAGGACCTCAAAGATCATCTAGTTCCAATGCCCCTGCCAAGGGCAGGGACACCCTACACTAGACCAGGTTGCACAAAGCCCATCCAACCTGGCCTTGAACACTGCCAGGGATGGGGCATCCACAGCTTCTCTGGGCAACCTGTTCCAGTGCTTCATCACCCTCTCAGTAAAAAATCTCTTTCTAATGTCCAATCTAAATACTCCCTCTTTTAGTTTAAACTCATTCCCTCTTGTCCTATCAGTACACTCCCTGATAAACAGCCCCTCGCCATCTTTCCTGTAGGCCCCTGCTAGGTACTGGAATGCTGCAATTAGGTCTCCCCAGAGCCTTCTCTTCTCCAGGTTGAACAACCCCAGCTCCCTCAGCCTGTCCTCCTAGGAGAGGTGCTCCAGCCCTCTGATCAACTTTGTGGCCCTCCTCTGGACTTGTTCCAGCAGCTCCATGTCTTTCCTGTACTGAGGATTCTAGAGCTGGACACAGTACTCAAGGTGGCATCTCAGTGTTTCATTTAGCTAAAACTGTGTAATAAACTGGAAGGTTAGCAATGAAATATATGAGATCAGCAGACAATTCTGGATAGAATTAATGCCATAATGAACTGTGTTATGAAGGAATACATTTGGAATGATTAATCATTCATGCAAAGGTTAGGGACCTCCATGGGCATGAGGTCCAAGAAAAACACCACTGATGAACTCTACGCACTGTGGAAAAAATGCGTATACATGGGAACTGCTGTTTCAGAGGTCCTAAGGCAGGCTACAGGTATAACTAGATTGGAAAATGTAATCTTAGGGAGATTTATAAGGCTTTCATTTTTAATACAAAAAGAAGAGACTTTTAGATGTAAACATCATTAGCAAGTTCCATGAGCAGAAATTATGGAAATACCCTACTTCTCCCAAGATTTAACTGGAAGTGTTCTCTATACTTCCTGAATTAGCATAACTGAGGTCGGAAGGCACTGCTGGAAATTATATAGTCCAATATTTTTACTTCTGTACCCTTTCTATGCCTTCTTCTGCATCAGCTGCTGCATCTGAGATCTGTACTCTGAGGGCAGCTGATATACAGGCCTCTTTCTAGCACTTGTTGAAAAGGTATTTGACACACCTAAGCAAGAATCAGCTGCAGGAAAAACGTTCAAAGTCCCCTCAGATGAGGAATAGTTAGCAGAGCTCATTAGAAGTTGCCAGAGCTTATTGGAAATCAGGGCCTCCTGTAGGTATCCTTTCCCAGTCTCAGCTGGCACACTGGACTTCAAAGAGCTCCCAAGAGTCCTCTGACAACCCTAGAAGTTCTCAGGAGATCCTAAAGCAAAACACAGGAATTGCTGCACAAAGTCTTCTGTCTGCCAGCTGCCCCTGTTAGCTGCATGGAAAGTGAAATGTTACATTTCACAGTAAATGTTAATTTTGAGAACTTACCTCTAAAGAACCCTTCCTTAGGATTTAAAAGTGACATTTAACTTGCTTTTTTGGGTTTTGTAGCTGCTGCTGTTCTTTATTTGGAAATCTTGGTAACCTAGCACCTTCAGAAGGTGGGGGAATCTGCCTACTGCTTGGTCACTCTCAGGTGTTTGGTAAGATCAACCATAGCTTTATGGTTTGAGGAAAAAGTCCAGAACCAGTTCTACTGGAAAACAAAAAATGTTGTGTGAGCAAAAGTGATTTTAACAACTACCAGAATCTGTTGATACAAACCATTATCTTAGATCCTATTCCTGTTAAATCATCTGTATACATGGCCATTGTCTGCTCAGAATACCATTTCTATGAAAAGAAATTAGATTTGGACATTTTGCATTAGACTGAAAAAGAAGTGAATATTCTGTGTTTTATCCTGCAACAGTTTTCACATGCAATAGTATTGTTGGAGGAGTAAATTAGGTCTCCGGGGGGTCCTAATCACTAGGCTACAGACTTATGCTCCCACTTGTGCTCTGCCAGGTTTCATGAATCTCAAATTGTTTTGCTATCTAGTAGATTACTTTCCTCAGGAGGGAGTAAAGAATGACAAATATGCACAAATTCCCTCATTCCCCCACTCTGTTCTGCATCTAGACAGTTAAAGTCGCTTCCGTGGAAAACAAGAGAAGAGGACTGAGTCTCTATAGGTAGAGAGAGATATCAGCCTGCACTCTCCCATCTCATTACAGAAGAAAAGTTCAAGGCAGAGAGAAGAAAATTGATGATGTCCTAAACTTTTGACTTGTGTGAAGTTTTCTGTGAGAATTTTTAATGGGCCACACTTCTCCAGGAAGGATCCTGATGAAGCAGAATGATATTTGTATCAAATATCAAAGCCCTACTAGAACAGAAATATTCTGTGGCATTGAAGATGAACTTAAAGCAGCTAGTGAGATATTGGGTAAATGAGCAAATAAACTTTCTGTGGCATTTAAATGTCTCTGGATCTAGAGTGAATCTCTTGAGGTAAAGTTCAAATACATGTTGTGTGAAGAATCATCACCTCCTGTTTGCTTTGAATCTGACAAATGTTACTTTTAGTGATTTGTATGTTTTGTGCTGAGAAGAAAAAGAGGATATTCATTCCCTATTCACCTTCCCCAGACCATCCATGACTTTGCAGACTGAGGACACTCCCACAGCACCTATCCATCTGTCACCAAAGCCAGGCACTGCTTTTTATGCGAGCACTGCAGATTTTAGACATAAAGACCCAGATTCATTTCACTGAAATCATAGGATTTTAGACTGGTTTGGGTTGGAAGGGACCTTAAAAGATCATCTAGTTCCAACTCCCCTACCATAGGCAGGGATGCCACCCACTAGATCGGGTTGGCCAGGGCCCCATCCGACCTGGCCTTGAACACTGCCAGGGATGGGGCCTCCACAACTTCTCTGGGCAACCTGTTCCCATGCCTCACCACCTCATAAAAAAAAAACAAAACCGCCCACAAAAAACTCCCAAAACCAAAACAACAAACCCAAAACATTTTAAATAGTAAGACTATACATTCTTATGATCGCTGTTAATTAAGAATAATAACTGCAATCCTTGATCAGCTTAGCTTGGCAAGATATTCCTTTAGAAGCCAGTATAAATGCTTCAGTAAAATAGGGCACCAGAGCACTGCACGGAAAGTCCAGCAAATCCAAGCTAACCCTATCCTGCCAGCAGAAAGACTGTTCCTTCTCACATCCTTCAAATTTCCAAGTTTCAAATTTTCCAGTCCTCAAGGACTGTAAATCAAACATAAAGTCCTAAATTATATGTGATAGTATAGGGTGCTCTACCTAATTAAATAACTTTTTAAGTTTAAATGGTGTCATGATGAATTGGTGACCTTGCTACTTTAGGGCCCAAACTCAGAAGCCTTCATCATGTAAGTCTTCCTTATGAGATCTTAATTCTACTCCATTCATATCCTCTAACGGTCACATCAGCTTAGATTTTCCAAGAATTAGTGGGAGAAGGAAAGCAGTCACTTTCTGCAAAATTTTCTGTAGTGGACCAGAGAGAACACAAATGTAAGACTGTGCACAGCTTTGAGTAATTGATCCCCAATGCAAATCAAACACAGTGAAAAAATGGCATCAATAACTGAACATCAGTAATTTAAACAGGCAACACAAAAAAAATCTAAGCTAACATATTCACAACAATAATAGTTATGCTACATAACCCACTGTGAAAACAGAAAAATTGAATTTGACAATCTAAAATCACTACACCCATATGATGTCAACTATGTCACTACATTTTTTGTTGTTGTGGATTAAAAGAAAAGAATATGGAATTAAAGCTTTTCAATTTTCCTAAATGGATTAATTTGATTGAAAATTCCTAATGTTAAATTAGCATTAAAGATGTATTCTTCAAGAAGGGAGAACTCCTCTGTTGTTCTGTGCAGACACAGCAGCTACAGTAGAGGGGACGGGGTCCGAAGTCCAGACTCTGAACCACTAATGAAGCATATAAAGTAAAAGATAAATGCCAGCCTATTCCTTTAGGATTTGCTAACTGAACGGTTCTTCGAACACATGCTAATCAATTTCCCCGTACATTCACTGCCCACTCTAACGCTGAATTCTCATACATTTAGGAGCAAATATTTTTGAAAGGATTTGAAGCAGAAGATGCAATTTGGCAGTGAATATAAATAACACGGTGCCATTGATTCCTTTAGGACACGTGAGTCTACAGCTGAAACTGAAGTCTAGACAACAGCCACATCACTGGCATTTTAGAAGTATTGTATTACAGACTCAGCTGGCATAAAATGGTATGCACAGTGGAGCTGGAGTGATTTACACCTGCAGAAAATCTGGCTAGCCTTAAAGATTTGTTTATGAAAGTAGAAAACTAGTGAAGAACGAAAATCACTTTTCCATCTGTTTTTCTTTTTTTTCCTTTACTTTTTTTTTTTTTATGATCTGTCAAAAGCCAAGGAAGAAAACTGAGAGCAAACTGCTATGACTGAAACAAAGCCTGGGATAGCAAACAATTACTAGAAAACAGCATAAGCAAATTAAAATGGAAAGGAAATGCCACAGATGACTACTGTGCTGCATTCTTTGGAGAATCGACTTGCGATGGATTAGCACAAACGTGCCTTGATCCATCATCATGTTCTCCAGTTCAGCAAGCGCAAACTGATACTTTGGAATGGAGGTAGCGTGAAGTAAATGCTGTAATTTGTGACTGTGTGACAGCAAATGAAACCCGGCAAGTGGGCCAAGCTATCTGAAGCAAAACAATAATAGCTTGGTGAGCATATTAGGCAACCCCGGAGGAGAGGAGATGAAAGATTCAGGCAATAAGGAGAATGTATGTATTTTAGATGTTAGGCAACCCTATTCTCAAGGCATTACAAGCAATGAGAACATCTGAAAAGTGCATCTGGGTTGGGCAGAAACACATTCACCCCTGGTAAACACATTTCCCAATAATACCTTGGTGAGAGGAAGGAAAGAAAAAAAAAGAAAAATGAAAAAGGATTATCACCCTGGCTAGTAGATTCTTTTCAGATGGCATCTGGTAAGAGGTAAATTGTATTATGAGACCTTTGTCTAGTTTTTATGATTTATGGGTTCAGTTTCATCAGATCTAGGATATGGTGTTTATTGGGTACCACACACTCTGAGAATTTATGTTGCGTAGCTAAACATCATGTCTGTATATCTTTTCTCAGTAATCTCTGATAATACCCAAATGGGCTTTTTATTTTAAACATCTGGACAGCCGTATGGTTCATGAGAATTAAGGTGCTAAGTGAAGAAAACAGCACAACCATAAAACCTTTTGAATAAACAAAGCTTTCTTTGGAACATTAACTTCTTTACAGAGAAATCTTCTCTGTTCCTAAAAATGCACTTAGTACTTTATGTCTTAATCTCAAGGTAACACTTTTCTCTTACAAATAATCTCAAGGCATTTAATGGTACCATTACTGTAGAAAACTATGAGATATTTGCATGAAAGGCACATCATCAAAAGTGATATAGAAAAAAGCTCTATTTTTTTTTCTTCTAGCTTTTGTCTTTGTTTCGCACTAAAAGCAGAAAAATACTGTTCAGCAGGGCATTCTCTTCTACTCAGTAATAACACTGTCAGCGTTGCCATAAAAATGGCTAAAGGTGTAATTTAGGGAAATTTGTCTGCATACTAATAATTGAGTTTCTATTTGTTGACACTGAAATTCAAAAGAAAGTGAGAGATAATGCAATTTATTTGGTTCTTTGGTGGAGTCTATCTTTATGTGTGTGCATGTCTATGTCAGTGCATGTCTGCACGTGTACAGCTCAAAATCTCATATAAAACTATTCTCCCATGCGTAAATCATAAAAAAATGCTGAGAATCACTACATGAAAGTCATATAAAGAAATAAAAATCTTTGCATATTGCTTTCTTTCCAAAGTATTTTAAAGAGTTGCCAATATGCTTCTATTTTATATTTTATAATTATAAAAATAGATTTTTATATATATGTATATATATACACACACAAGACAACCTCCTTCAGTAATACGAGAAACAAAAATATATAGAACTGGATATTCTGTTAGTCTTTTTTTTTGTCTTTTTTTTTCTTTTTTGCAATGCATTTTTCTTCATTAATGATTCTATTTCTATTATAAAACAGTGTTGTTCAATTTTACTGAGGAATTAATTCGAATGTTAAATGAAGCTTGAGTATCAGAACCTGTATTCCTATACTGACTCATTCTCCTGGATTTAAGTCTATTTAATGCAGTGGAACAGGATGGATAAGTACAGTGTGTTTGGACCACCATGATTTTCAAGACTAGACCCTGGATGGAAAAGAGTGAGCTAAGTCATACTTGCCCTATATTGCATCATCCACCAGTGAGGGGGCTTCCTCTACATTTCTTTAGAGGCAAGGAGGTTGTAGCAAGGTGGGTGTTGGTGTCTTCTCCCAGGTAACAAGCAATAGCACATGAAGAAATGTCCTCAAGTTGTGCCAGGGGAGGTTTAGACTGGATATAAGGAAAAAATTCTTCACCGAAAGAATTCTCCAGCTGGAGAATTCTCCTTCCCTGGAGCAGGCTGCTCAGGGAAGTGGTTGAGTCACTATCCCTGGAGGTATTTAAAATACACATAAATGTGTTGTTTAGGGTCATGGTTTAGTGGTGGACTTGGCCATGCTAGGTTAACTGTTGGACTTGATGATCTTAAAGGTATTTTCCAACCAAAGTGATTCTATGATTGTATTAAATGTAGAGATTTTTCCTGACTATTCATCCTTTGAATTCTTAATACTGACTGTTTGGTTGTACAGGTGAAAAATAAGATTCGACATTTACAAGTGATTTATGCAAAAGTCAGTGTTTAGAATTCTCTAGCTCTGTTGCATTTTTAAGATCTTAAAGCAGGTTTTCTAGGGTTTTTTTGTTGGATTTTATTTTGTTTTTAGCAAGTATCATTTTGGAAATTGTAGGGCATGATTTTTTGAGGGGTTATACTAGATGGTTTTGGCAAGACTGACCAAGCAGATTCTGAAAAGCAGTGATTTTTCACAGAATATTATCAATACTGAGCCATAGCTCAGAAATCCAAGAAACTACAATGGCAAATCCTAGTTTTCCTGTGTATCATTAAACTTACCTGCATATATGGGAGCTGCTGAGCAGTGTCGATACCTTTAGAGTGATTTCATTATCATTACTTTTGTGAACAAGCCCATGACAGTCCAGTGGAGGGCCACTAAGATGATCAGGAGTCTACAGCACATAGCATATAAATACATGTTAAAGGAAATGGAATTCTTCAGCCTAGACAAGGAAGGGTAAATATGGCTAACAGCTTCCATAATTACATAAAAGAAGCTTTTAAGGAAGACAGATCCAAGCTCTTTTCAGTGGTATTAGGTAGGATTAGAGGCAAGGGTCACAAACTTCAAGAAAGGAAATTCTGATTGATAGTAAGAAAAACATAGTCCCCTAGGCAAATGATGAAGCATGGGAAAGGGTTGCCCTGAGAGGCTGTGGTATGTCCATCTTTGAAGATTTTTGGAAATGGACTTGACAAGTTTTTCTGTAACCTGACTTAACTTTGGAGTTAGCCTTGCTTTGGTGGAGGAGTTGGGCTACAGATCTCCAAAGGTTCCTTCCAATCTACCTTTTATTAACTTAACTGAAGAATCTTAAGTGCAGAATCTAGTCACTCTAGACTCCTTTTACAGTCAAAGGAAAGAATATCCTTCTGGAGGAGTCAGTCCTTTACTGAGGTACAGTAGGAGCCAAGGCCAGCTCATCTTCTAACTTACATTCTATTATTAGATACTCAAAGCTTTGTCGAAACAAGATGCCAGTCTGGACAAATATTCATTACAGGGCTTGGAGGGAACCATGGGTAACAACTCAATTCTTATTGAGGAGGGTATGTTTGCGACTCTGCTCATTTTCTGTGCAGCTCTTTCCCTTTGTTGCCCAGCTACTGAGAGGAAAGGGAAAGATGTGACTAGATGGAGTAGGAGAAAACAAAGCAGCCAGACACACAGTACCAGCAGCGCACTGTCCTGACACGCAGTCTGTGACCCAATTTGAGCCCTGCTGATAACGAAGTAAATGCAAAATAGCATCAGCAGGCAGCCCGAACCCAATCCTTAAGGCAAAGTCTCTTTTTTTTTGTCAAGCTCACACTCGATGTTTGTTTCTATAAATGCAAGGGGAGTATTTGTCCAGAGATTAAAAACTGTTCTAATGTGTAGGGATTGACAGACAACATTTCTTTGTGGTGAAGGTTTTGAGACTGTCTTGGTCCAAATATTTATTAATGAAAAGGGGAGGAAAATGAACTGTCTGGATCACTGATCTTTTCATAGATAATATAAATTTTTATGAGAAAGAGAGAGAGGGTCTTCAACTTTAATTTTATTCAGCTTCTTACAGAAATCCAAATGTCCAGTCTGAAGACAGTTCATCCTTTTGCAGAAAGCTGGTGCTGAAAACCTCCTTCTAGGGTGGAAGGGCTAAGTATTTGCTAAGTGGTGCCAAGGAAGGCAAAAGACTACATGTCTGTGTACACATTTTCAGGCCTGACCTTTAAATCCTGGGTACAGCCTTTCGTGTTTTCCCCAAGGAAATGGTTAAGGCCATAACAAGCAAAAGAAATCTGGATGCATTTTCCTGTGTTTTCCGCCACACATTAAAGGTTTGTGCTGCCCTCTGAATGTGCTCATAAGAAATGGACTGTCTGAGCACAATGGCTCTTTCACTTCAAACAGCCCCACAGCAAAGTAAATTGATGGACTTTGCTGAGGTTTACCTCACCAGCTGATCTACAGCCTGAGGTGGAGTATGGGGAAAAGCACTGGATCGCTTCTCTGGAAAGCTACATGGAAAATAAAGGAGGCTGCACAGATTGAACTGCAACAGTCCTTACAGCACCAGATGAATCACAGAATCATAGAATCTTTAAGACTGGAAAAGACCTCTAAGATGATGGCGGGCTCTGTGGGGAGAGGCTGGGGCTGCCCCAGGCCGCACACAGCCGGTTCCAGCCGGTCCCAGCCGGCTCCAACGGCCCCAGCGCAGGACACAGCTGAGCCCCTCAGCCAAGCTGGGGGCACCGGGGGGAAAACAGGTTTCAGCAAGGGCCAAAGGCGGCACAGGCAGAGGAGGAGGAAGGAACTGGGATTCTTTCTGTGACTTCTAGCACAAATGAGGGACCTCTCTTGACATGACCCCGCTGCTGACTACCTGTTGGCTGCTGCCTGCAAAGGCTGTCAGACCTTGACTAGTACTGGGGAAACGTCCCAAACACTCAGCTTGTGCACCCAGACAACGGGCACATGCTGTTAATGAGGATGACTAGCATTGGCCTTGTCACGATTTCTCTCCTTTGTTGTTTTTCTACTTTGTGTTGAAAACAAAAACTTTAAACAAAATCTGGAGTGCAGGTAGAAATCTGTTTACTTTGGGGAGAGTTTATTATGTTTAGTTTAGGTTTGATTTGGGTTTTTTGTTTGGTTGGGTTTTTATTTGGATTTTTTTTTTTTTTTCTCCTGAGGGGGTATTTTGATAAGGGCTCAGTGTGAAAGTTTTAATGTTTGTTGAAATGTAACACAGAACTGCCTCTATTTATCGAAGCAGCGTCTTCTATGGCACAAATCTAGTATGACAGGAAGGACGTACCCTTTGCCTTTTGGGGCTTGGATGTTATTTATAATAGCAGGGTGACTGCAGTGTTATACCAAGAACCTCTGGTCTCAGAAACAAAAAGGGGTTGTTAAGAATTGGAGGTAAGAAACCAGTGCAGGGTTATCTCTGCTCCACCTCAAGTGTCTTCACAGTGGATGGGGCAGCTACAACCTTATTGTCATTTCTATAAAAGAGGAAATAAAGGAGAGAAGGAGAATTATCCCTCTGTTTTCCTCTTCTATAGGTCTTGTATCCTAATAAATTAACTGCTGCTCATTTTGAATGGCTCCAGTTCTCACTGTTGTTTATACCTGGTATGTTGATAGCTCCAGGAAGCATTTCAGCAATTAGATGAGCATGTTATAGCTTTTCACTTTCTTTTTGGTATGGGTCTTTTGGGTCACATGCACTCTGGAGATTTCTGTCAGTGTCTGAAGAATATTTTCTGACTGCATTTTAATTATTTTAGAACAAAACTGTTTTTAATAAGAAAAATTATGAAATCAGTAGCATTATATGTAGTCACCTTTCACATGCAAAGCAGACACTTCACCTAGTAGGAGAAGGAAATGGGCATATGCAGATACAGGGTATGAGGAGGGAAGGAGTTTGCAAGACTTTAAGTCTTCTTTGATCTGTGAAGTTAATTTTCACAGAATCACAGAACCACACAATGGTTGAGGTTGGAAGGAACATTTGGAGGTCACCTGGTCAAACAACCCTGCTCAAGCTGGGCCATCAAGAGCCAGATGCCCAGATCTGTTTCCAGACAACTTTTGAATATTTCCAAAGACGACGACTCCACAGCCTCTCTGAGCAACCTGTGCCAGCGCTCAGTCACCCTCACAGTAAACAAACAAAATAACAAACAAAAAAATAGGAGGTGTTTTCTGATGTTCAGAGGGAACCTCCTGTGTTTCAGTTTGTACCCATTGCCTCCTGTCCTGTCACTGGGCACCAATGAAAAGACTCTGGCTCCATCTTCTTTGCACCCTCCCTTCAGGTATTGATGCACATTTGCAAGATCCCCGTGAGCCTTCTCTTCTCCAGGCTGAACAGTCCCAGCTCTCTCAGCCTCTCTTCATATGTCAGGTGCTCCAGTCCTTGAATCGTCACTTGATGGTTCTTCACTGGACTCTCTCCACTATGTCCATATCACTCCTGTACTAGGAGGCCAGAACTGAGCACAGTACTGCTCACTAGCACTGAGTAAAGGAATTAATCTCATTTATTACTAAGCAAAACAGAGTAAAGCTGTGAGAAATAAAACCAAATCCTAAAACACCTTCCCACATACCTCCCTTCTTCCTAGGCTTAACCTCACTCCTGATCTCTACCTACTTCGCTCTAGGTGGCACAGGGAGATGAGGATGGGGTTTATGGTCAGCTGATCACACATTTTTTTGGCTGCTTCTTCCTCCTCAGGGGGAGGACTCTTCCCCTGCTCCAGCATAGGGTCCCTCCCATGGCAGACAGTCCTACGCGAACTTCTCCAATGTGAGTCCTTCCAATGGTCTACAGGTCTTCACAAACTGCTCCAGAGTGGGCTCCTCTCTCCATGGATCTACAGGTCCTGCCAGGAGCCTGCTCTAGCATGGGCTTCCCACAGGGTCACAGCCTCCTTCAGGTGCATCTACCTGCTCCAGCATGGAGTCCTCCATGGGCTGCAGGTGGAATCTCTACTTACCATCACCTTTCGTTCATGGGCTGCAGGGGCACAGTTTGTCTCAGAGTTTCTTCTCCCACTCCTGTGCTGTTACTCCTTGTTGCCTGTTGCTCTCCATCGCAGAGGTGGCTGCACAAAACAGATGAGTGAAGTGATTCCTTCACAGACAGAGTTGACAATTACCATGAGAATCCTCAGAAGAAAAATTGCTATATATGGGGATGATATTTTAGCTTGAGATACATAAAGAAAAGACAAAATCACCACTGTTTTCAGGGAACGTTTTCTTTCAGCTCCTTCATGTGACACAAAACATCATGCTTTGTCTGTCCTGCTGCAATACAGTGAGTGACATTGCTGATCCAAAGTGACTGGACTAAAACAAACCCATGGGATGCAGCCAGCACAGTTGTGTTGACGGCTCCAAAGTCGCTCCAGGGACGGTCAAGCAGTTAAGCTGCAAATGGGCTATTTGCTATGTGGGGTCCTTGACACAGAATGTTCTTTGCATTGCTAGACAAAGAAAGAGGGTGGGGTTACACTCTTTGCTTTTTCCCTGAAATTTCTTTCCTGCACAAAAGCATATGATTTAGGCTCTGGTTTTGTTTTGGTTCAAATTATTTTCCAAATAACACCGTGACTCAGGAAACACAATAAATGTTGGGAATAATGTACACCTCCAGAACGCTGTGCATGAGAACACATTATTTTGCATCCACCACATTAGCTCTATACTGGCCTTTGTTTTCCACCACATCATTCACAGTAGAAGTTAATTACATACTTTCAATGTGCTGCTTTCTTTCTTACCACACAAGATAATACAATTCTGAACTCATTTAAGCAAAGTAAGTGCTTTTCTCCCTATTATGTATTGTGCCAAACAGTAAATAATAGTAATTAATAAAAAGCGCAGCAGAGTTCGGCAAAGTCACTTCTTGTTTTTATTAATAAAGAAAAACATGATTCTGTTGAGCACAGTTCTAAATGTTCCTTTACTGTTCCCAAAATACCATATTGGTCAATTGCTTCTTGGGACAGGCAGACAGTGACACTGAAGACTAATTTACTTTCCTCAGCATACCCCAGAATTAGCTCTTCTATGGCAAACGTGCAAAACTGCAAACGCATTGCTGGTACTTAATGAAACAAAACCAGCTGTTACCAGAGATTTATCCTGTTGATGAATGTGCCAACAAAGTTGTTCTGATCTTCCTCCTCTGTCAATTTAGCCTGATTAACCAAATTGTAGTAGTCTTCAGGGATGTCCCCTTTTACCATGATACTTACTCAGATATTTTTGTATTGGTTCCAGGCTTCATACACTTCTGTCCTTTTGCCTGCATACTTATCTACATTTATCTACGTCCCAGTGATTACGTGTATCTTAGCACCTGGGCATTCCCAGACTGGGGTTTTGCTGCCACACTATTGCCGATGATGTTGTTATCATTCAAAGTAACAAAACAATTAGGAAATTTCCATATTTCATTTCTCCTACACTTAGCTTGGTCAGCAACATCTGCTTCTTCTCAGTGGACTCTACCACCAATGAGGATGGGCCTATTTTGTTTGCCTTTGTAAAGGAGGTTTTGTCTAGTAGCCTAGGTACCTGAAGAGGGTGGTAACCACCAAATACCACCTTAGTTAGAAAAAAGAGCAGGCTGCAGTTCCAAAATCTCATAAGCTACTAGATTGCTCCTTAGGCCTATGACGTGAGCAGAGCCAAGGAGAAGGGAAGGTATGGAGAGGGAACTGTGAGAGGAGAAACTTGTGCTAGAGAAGAATAGGGATTACTCTCTCTAGCTTGCTACATAATCACCCCTCTATCAGATGTAAATGTTACAGACCTGTGGAGCTCTGTTGTAGTGAAGTTCTCCATCACTAACACCAAGCAGCTCATTACACTAACTTGTAGCTATAGTAAATTATTTCAACTTATGTGAAATACAGAAGACAATATGATCCAAATTTTGCTGCTAAACCTGTCTTCCTTCTTCAGTGGAAGTTTCTTTAGTGCCTTAGATATTCAGAGAGGCTCAGATACAGCTTTTGACGCAGTTCACAACAGGCAGCTGATCCCAAAGGCTTTATCTCAAATGTGCAGGTGTGTGTCAGTCGTGTTAAGGAACCGGCTAACAGATAACAGCAACAGTTTCTCAGGCTCTACAGGTAAACAGGCCAGTTGCGATAGAGAAAGATGCATCTGCCCACAGAGTTATAACTCTATCTTGCGCAGAGTTATAAGTGCTTTGAGTAAAAATTAAAGCTGTTATCATTATTATTATTATTACGTCATAGAATAAGTCTAAAATTGGGAAGAAAGCTGAAAGATTTGATAATAATGTGTCTCCATGTAGGCCGCTCTCAAAAGTTTGTGCTGGTAGCAATTAATTACTTAGTCATTAGTGCTAATGTACTATACTTTGGGTTTTGTTTAGAAATAGGTGTTCTGTAGTCTAGGAGAGTAATTGTTTCATCATTCATTTTCAGTCACAAAAGGCAAAGGTGCCTTTTATACAAACAAATTGACTTCAGTCTGCTAGCATTTAAATGCTCAAGCTAGGCTTTAAAATTGGAAACATTTAGATGAATGACCAGGAATTCTCTCTTTGACTAGTGCTAATTCTTTTTTCCTTTAGTCTGACTTCTACTAAGGAAATTAAACAGGTTAATGAGTAGCTGGAAGCTGGGTTTTGATTTTTAATGGAACTTCTGTTTTGGAGGGAAAAAAAGAAAAAAAGTAAAAAAATCCCAACATTAAATCTGTAAAAGTCCTCAAAATCCATAGGTTTTACATGCTTAGAGATTTCTATTACTCATTAGAAACGAATGCTGTCTAAGACTGATTTGAAAAAGTACTTTATGTACATGTTTCATGTAACATTAATTATTTATCACATAACACCTCACTAGGACCTAAGACTTAAATAAATTTGACTTTTATTACTATACAGTTATAGATACTGATCAAGTTCACCACATTGGGAAACCTAAGTAAAAAGTACAGATTCAGTGGTAGTCAGGATTCATTCATTGTTTCAATATGTTTGGGTTTGGGTTTGGGATTTTTTGAGGGGGAGGCAGAGTGATGGGTGTTTTGATGGATTTGTGTTCTTTTTCTTTTAGTTCTGTAATCTCAATATCGAGCCTAGAAAAACCCCAAACCAATAGTCAGAGACATTGTCACATCTAACAGAAGGTTCAAAACTAATAGTTGTTGTATTACACATTGATATGCATCCTTTCAGACGCAGTACATCTTGAATTAAGTGCTAGCATTGATCTAGGCAAGGTAGTTTATATCTGGATTATATAAATGAATTTCAGGACATGATGTGAGGCTGGTAGGGGGGCTGTATAGTATGTAGTAGAAACTTACTAAAAGAATGGTTCTGGCCATTTTAGAAAAGAGACAAGAATGAGAAACGAATTATTGTGTTGAAACAGGGAGAAGAGAACTTGAAGAGAATCTTGAACTCCCTTCTAATCAAATCCCAGTGAAAATACTGAGAAAAATTGCATACACATAACTATTATATATATATGTGTGTGTATATATATATACACATAACTATATATGAATGGATTATCTTACTCCTTGTGCTACCTAGAGTACACTGTATTGACTTTCAGTTTGTATAAAGAACTTACCTCAAACTTTTTGTCTCTTTACCACAAATGCCGTATCTCCCTGAAAAGATGGTTATAAAGCAGACTGCCTCTTGGAAAGAAAAGAACAGTTCAGGAAATCCTCAGCAGAGGTTTAAGACACCATCTTTAGGTCTGAGTAATTTGACCACCTATGTTTTCTGAGAAGGCGTACCAGAAATATTCTTCTGGCCTAGAAGATAAGGCCAGAGGACAAAGAGTTGCAGTATTACTACTACTGTTCTTAATAAGGAGTAGTATTTTTGACCTTTCAGTTGAAAGAAAACTTAAAAAAATAAAGCTCAAGTGTTGGCATTCAAATTTGGTATCTTGATAGCAAATAAAAGCTTCTAGTCTTCACTTGGTCTGTGATGTTGTCTAGTCTCACAGAAAGCAGACTGGATCCCTGCTTTATGGGTGCTCTATTTTTTTAAGCCACATGTTCTAGTTATATTGGGTTTTGCTTATGCTATGATGAAGTGGTAGCATGTTGTGCCTGAAGAAGTCTCTCATGGAAGCAGTTCAAAGATGCACAGTGGCTTCAGCGCACTCTGAAAGTTTATTCATGTTGGGAGAACTGCAGCTTATGCTTTCCTCTTGTTTCTCTTTCTATCACCTTGTGCCATTTACGTGACAGAAGCAAAGTGCCTTAGCACAATGCTAGTTTGATTTCCCCACACAGACACATGGTATTATTGTAATTTAAGTCTCTCTTATTTTGTCTCTCTCCTGTTATGAACTTAGTAGACTTAACTGTGATTGCAGTGGTAATGCTTTCATACTGGTTTTCAATTTGCAATTGAAAAAAAAAAACAACAGAAAATGGATATGGAGTTGTATGAAGAAGCATTAATACCTGCTGAATAATTTCCCTAAGTAGAACATTGATTTTTGCAGTACAGGTGCCAGATGAACAAGAACAAAAATATTAATGTTCATGTTTGAATAAACAGGGAGAAGTGAAGTGTACAGAATTGAAAAGAAACTTAAAGATAATATGTTATGCCTGCAAATTCACACTGCAGAAGGCTTGTCCCTATCTTGATTTGATTGACTTTGTATCCGTGTAGGCAGTGTATCTTGAACAAGCACTCACTGAGTCCATGTCATGGTTTTACCCCAGCCGGCGGCTGGGCGCCACGCAGCTGCTTACTCAGTCCCTCTTGTCAGATAGAGGGAGAGAATCAGAAGAGTGAAAGTGAGAAAACTTGTGGGTTCAGATACAGGAGCATAATAAATGAAGCAAAAGCTGCGAGCACAAGACAAGGAATTCATTCCCCACTCCCCATGGCAGGCAGGGGTTCAGCCATCCCCAGGACAGCAGGGTTCCATCATGCATAGCAGTTACTTGGGAAGACAAATGTCATGACTCCAAATGCCGCTGCCTCCTCCTTCCTCTTCCCCCAAGCCCCTTATAAACCAAGCATGACGCCATATGGTATGGAATATCCCTTTGGTCAGTTGGGGTCAGGTGTCCTGTCTGTCCCCTCCCAACTCCCCGCACACCCCCAGCCATCCCGCCGGCGGGGCGGTGCGAGAAGCAGAAAAGTCCTTGGCTCTGTGTGAGCATCGCTCAGCAACAGCAAAAACATCTCTGCACTATCAGCGCTGCTTCCAGCACAAACCCAAAACACAGCCCCACACTGGCTACTGTGAAGGAGATTAACTCTCTCTCAGCTGAAACCAGGACAGTCCATGAGTGGAAAGAACCCCTTATCTATAGACAAGCAATTTCACCTTCCAATCCATTTGCAGTCCAATACCTTGTTCATCTAGGAAGAACCCAGAGTACAACAGAACTTCTAGACACTGATTGTAAGTGGTCCATTCAATTTGTTCTCAAATTATTTGGTAGACTGAATACTACACATAGTATATTTGATTAAAAAGGGACTGCCTGGAAGGAGGACAGAAAGCTGCTTGAGTCATTGCGCTGCCTGCTGCAGAAACTGCTGGAAGGAGGGAGACAGTTTTTCCTTGAAGCAGCTGGAGAAGAGCTGAGCAGAGGAGGAATGAAAGAGACCTTGAAGAGATCTACAACACAAATGCAGTAGAAGAATGGACTGTGCTAGGAAAAGACTCCACAGGAAAGGGCTTTACAAGAAGGAAGAATCCCTTGTGAGCAGTATTGAATTTGTGCATCACTGAAGACTACTGGATGGAAATAAGGAAGAAGAGAAAACCACTTGGTAGGAACACTTCTTAAAAGAAGATAATTTTCATACTCTTTTATGTAGTCTCAGGATGCAACATTACCTTGTTATAACCATGTATTTATGCATGGTCAGCCAGGTTGGAAGGGACCTCGAAAGATCATCTGGTCCAACTTTTTTTGTGGGTAAGGGAGCCTGCTTGGAACAGGGTGCCCAGAGAATCTGTGGATGCCCCATCTCTAGCAGTGTTCAAGGCCAGGTTGGGTGAGGCTTTGGGCAACCTGGTCTAGTGGAGGGTGGAAGTGGGGGTTGGAAGTAGATGGGTTTTGAGGTCCCTTCCAACCCAAACCATTCTACGATTCTATGAATTTTAGGGAATGGTCTTGGTTTAGGAGAGAGGAGGCATTTGTAACTCAGGCTTCTGTCTGAAGAGGAAGAGGAAATAATAGCACTACTTTCAGGACTGCGGTCTGACTCAGTCTGATCAAGCCAGCACACAGACATAAAAGTCACCTCCTTACTGCCACTCACACTGTGCTGGAGTGTACATCCAAGAGCTGTTTTAGTCTTTTTCCCCTGCAGTGCTGCAGTGGGAGCTCGCTGCACACTGTGCATTGCTGTTGCCTCTGCTCCTTTCTAGACTCACTGCTCTTCCATTTTTTAAGAACTGCACATATTTCGTGTTCCTCAACATAGACCTTTCAGTCAGATTTATTAAAACACATTTTGTTTGAAGAAATTATTCTAAATCCCGCTTGCCAGGCAGTCAAGCACTTCATAAATGCTCCAACTTCATTCTCATTACCATGATGTCAATCTTCACAGCATCTACAGGATTAACAGCAGGATTTGTATTCTCAGTCACTAACAGAAATGTTCACAAATCTTTCCAGTGTACACATCTGTACAGTAGCCACCTAAATTGCCTGAATCTCTCACAGAATTACATCTCAGGTATCTATAGGTTTCATCTTCATGGATTTACTCTCCAAGAAGCATTAGAAACAACCTGTCCGTGCTTAGGAAGCACCTTCCACTTCCATAGGACTGTGCATACTGCTCTAGATTTGCCTAGACACGGTTAGTTATAATGCAAATTATATCCTTCAGGATTGTTTCTTTCTAGTACAGTCCTAACAGTAGGGGAGTCCTTGTGGCAAGGACGGATTTGCATCTGAGCTACAAGAGACAATGTGCTCTGAAAGCATTAAAAACTTAAAGGTTGATATGAACTAGGTATAGATATGTGAGATTTTATTAATAGGTAAACTTCTCATCTCTCCCCATTTCCCAGAAGTTCACACACCTTAGGATTGAGGAATAAAATAATTTGTTGAAAAACAATTGCGCCATTAGAAAACAGAGACTGTCAAAGTACATTTGAAAGATGAAGGCTCACTGCCTGGGTAGCACGTATGCTAAAAAAGACCTGTGGATCTTACTGGACAGTAGAATCATAGAATCATAGAATCATTAAGGTTGGAAAAGGCCTCAAGGATCATGTAGTTCAGCTGTCTCCCTACCACCTATTACCCACTGAACCATGTCCCTAAGTACCACATCCAACCTTTCTTTAAACACCCGCAGGGACGGTGACTCCATCACCTCCCTGGGCAACATGTTCCAATGCCTGACCCCCCTTTCCGAGAAGAAATTTCTCCTCATCTCCAACCTGAACCTTCCTGGCACAACTTGTAGCCATTCCCCCTTGTCCTATTGCTAGTTATTTTGCGAGAAGAGGCCGACCGCCAGCTCGCCACAACTTCCTTTCAGGTAGTTGTAGAGGGCAACAAGGTCTCCCCTCAGCCTCCTATTCTCCAGGCTAAACAAGCCCAGTTCCCTCAACCATTCCTCATCAGGCTTGTGTTCCAGACCCTTCACCAGTTTCGTTGCCCTTCTCTGGACATGCTCCAGGGCCTCGATGTCTTTCTTGTGGTGAGNCACAGCTTTCCAGCCACCCCGTTCCCTGTAGCGCCTGTAGCGCTGCCTGGGGGTGTTGTGGCCAAAGTGCAGGACCCGGCACTTTGCCACATTGAACCTCATCTCATTGGCCTCTGCCCAGCGATCCAGCCTGTCCAAGTCCCTCTGCAGAGCCACCTTACCCTCCGGCAGATCGACACTTCCCTCCAACTTGATGTCATCTGCAAACTTACTGAGGGTGCACTCAATTCCCTCATCCAAATCATCAACAAAGATGTTAAAGAGGATGGACCCCAGCACCGACCCCTGGGGAACACCACTCACTGCCAGGTTAAACATCAGCCAGCAGTGCACCCTGACAGCAGCTTACTGGGTTATAGAGCACCGACCAATGCCAGAAGATCGAAGGAAGCAATTATTCCTTTATTTGATGCTCATTAGATTGTGTTTGGGATCCTGTATCCAGTTCCAGGCATCAGTATAAGAAATAAACTGGAACAGGTTCGGAGGAGGTCATTGAAATGGTCAGAAACTGGAACACTGTGAGGAAAGGCTGAGGGAGCTAGGCTTGTTGTGCTTGGAGAAGGGATGGTTTCAGGGATTCTACAGCAGTCCACAGTACCTACACAGGAGTTATGGATGAGATAGACCCTCTTTACTGAGGTGAGAACAAGAGTTAGTCATTATAAATCAAATCAGAGCAAGTTCAGACAATATGTAAGGAAACATGTTCTACAATGTTGGTAATCATGAACAGGAACTCGCTGCCCAGGGAGGATGAGTTCTCCACCCTTGGATGTTCTCAGATGGCCCTGAGCAACTAGGTCTGACTTCAGAGATGATCCTGCTTTGATACCCTGAGCTCCCTTGCAGTCTGAAAAATTCTCTGACTCTAAATCCAAAGGATAGATAGAGAAACCCGAAGAGTTCAACCCTTCTGCTGGTCTTACAGCATGTTGCTGATGCACCACTTCTTTTCCCCTGACATCACTGCTGGAGTACTGTATATGTTTCTGGACGTGCACCTCTTCCTCAGCTAACTCTGTGGGTTACTCATTCCCTACTGTTAATACAAGGACAAGGTTGCTTGATGAAGAAGCCAAGAAAAGAGCCAAACTACAAAAGGAGCTGAAGGCAGGAGTGCCAATAGAAGTTAATGGCTGTCACACATCTCAAAAACTCCCTTTTTACATGCCATACTTCATGTTGCAGCCACTCTTGCATTTTTATTATCTCGCGGTATTTGGTGTAGTCATGTCCCCAGATTTGTCCACTCCTATCTCTCTCTTGAAATCCTGCCTCAGACTCTTGGCTTTCCTTCTGCCTTAATGACAAAGTTTTCCTCTTCCTCCCGGGGAAAAACAAAACCAAACGAAACACAAAAAACCTCAACCCCCCACAAACACACAAACAAAAAAACCCCATGCCCTTGCATCCTTTTTCTTTTGGAAACTGTCTCCTCTCATTGACATTCAGTGCCACCCTGGACAACATTTTTCTTCTGCCCAGCTCAGGAAACCAAAGAAATAGGCGGGGGGTGGGGTTTTCTTTAAGATTTAATATGACAGGAAATAAAATTACTGAGGTTTTGTTGTTTGTGGGTTTTTTCCTTTCCGTACATTCTCCAGTTCTACTTTGTGGCTTCGCAATCACAAGCCTACCTGACCAAGACAGCATTAAGTGCTTTGTGCTTTGGGAGGGAAGAAGGGAGAAAGTAATTCTAGGATTGTTCTCACAGTTGTATATAACTTTGTATCACACTGTGCTGTCACAAGAAGGTAGGAGCCTCTTGCCATCTCTCAGTGACAAAGATAAGAGTACTCCTAGTCCACTGGGAAGCTCATCCACCTTGGCCATGAGGATGATTGATAAGCAGAGTAATGACTGCAGAAGAACCACTGAGATAGACTTGAAGGAGCATGAGGTGAACACGATCTGCCTGAAAACGTGGTGGTTTGCTTAGAGTTCCTCTTAAATAACACTGAAGCCAGTACAGAAAGGCTGGTATGCATATCACAGAATCACAGAATATTAGAGGTTGGAAGGGACCTTGAAAGATCATCTAGTCCAACACACTGCCAGGGCAGGACCACCTAAAGTACATCACACAGGAATGTGTCCAGTAGGGTTTTGAATGTCTCCAGAGAAGGAGACTCCACAACCTCTCTGGGCAGCCTGTTCCAGTGCTCTGTAACTCTCACAGTGAAAAAGTTTTTCATTATATTAACATGGAAACTCCTGTGCTCCAGCTTGGACCCATTGCCCCTCGTCCTATCACTTAACGACATTGAGAAGAGCCTGGCTCCATCTTCCCAACACTCACCCTTAACATATTTATAAACATTGATGAGGTCACCCCTCAGCCTCCTCTTCTCCAAGCTAGAGACCCAGCTCCCTCAGCCTTTCCTCATAAGGGAGATGTTCCACTCCCTTGATCATCTT
>VWZZ01004663.1:60249-79005 GCA_013399095.1 Psophia crepitans | reverse complement strand
CTACTGGGGAGAGTCCAGCAGAGGGCTGCGAGGATGATGAGGGGGCTGGAGCATCTCTCATATGAGGAAAGTCTGAGAGAGTTGAATCTGTTTAGCCTGGAAAAGAGAAGGTTGAGAGGGGATCTCATCAAAGTTTATAAATTTCTCAAGGGTGGATGTCTAGTGGAAGAGGCCAGACTCTTCTCAGTGGTGCCCAGTGACAGGACAAGGAGCAATGGACACAAACAGGAACAAAGGAAGTTCCATCTGAACGTGAGGTAAAACAGCTTACTCTGAGGGTGACTGAGCAGTGGAACAGGAACAGGCTGCCCAGAGAGGTGGAGTCTCCTTCTGTGGAGATATTCACAACCCACCTGGATGCATTCCTGTGCAAACTTCTCTAGGTGATCCTAGTGAGGTATTGGAACAGACTGCCCAGAGAGGTGGTTGAATCGCCGTCCCTGGAGACATTAAAAAAACATATAAATGTGGCACTCCAGGACATGGTTTAGTAGGCATGGTGGTGTTAGGTTAACGGTTGGACTTGATGATCTTAGAGGTCCTTTCCAACCTTAGGGATTCTGGGATTCCAGGATTCTGGGATCCTGCTCTAGCAGGGGGTTTGAACTAGATGATCTCCAGGGGTTCCTTCCAACCCCTACCAATCTGTGAATGTGTGAATCGGTAAATTGACTGAAGGGCTATAGGAACACATATGACTGTAGTCCTAAAGATCTTATAGGCAGCTGGTTATAAAATAAAAACATTTCTAAATTCCCCTAGGGAACGAAGAGGTTCATTCAGAGTTCATAACTTCTTGGTCACCAGAAAATGGAAGTAAAATGTGTAGGAGAAGCAACATTTTAGATTATGTTGTATGAGGCAGCACTACATTGGCATGAGCAAGGTTACTGAGTGAAAAGGCTGAAGAAAAAAAACAGAGGAAAGATGTGCCCTCACATCATTTATCTCAACATTTACAAAACACACTAGAAAGGGGGTTTCTAAGCCTTATGAGAGGTCGACCTTTGGAGATAGGGTGGCTCATTCTCAGGCATCCTCACCTCACTGTGTTCTGTAGATCAAGAGGAAAACAACTTGTCTGCAGTCAGGCAAATCTAATAAAAAACCAGAGATCACAAAGATAATTGCTTTCCAGTAAGTATCACAAAAACAGCAATCTGAATAGAAAATGCAGTTCAAATCATAGAATCATAGAATAGGTTGGAATGGAAGGGACCTCAAAGGTCATCTAGTTCCAACCTCCCTGCCATGGAGAGGGACTTCCTCCACTAGACCAGGTTGCCCAAAGCCCCATCCAACCTGGCCTTGAACTCTTCCCACAGCTTCTCTGGGCAACCTGTTCCAGTGCCTCTCCACCCTCACAGGGAAGAATTTCTTCCTAATAACTAATCTAAATCTATCCTGATTTAGTTTAAAACCATCCCCCCTTGTCCTGTCACTACTTGACCTTGTAAACAGCCCCTCTCCAGCTTTCCTGTAGGCCCCCTTTGTGTACTGGAACGCCGCAATTAGGTCTCCCTGGAGCCATCTCTTCCACAGGCTAAACAACCCCAAATCCCTCAGCCTGTCTTCACAGGAGAGGTGCTCCAGGTCTCTGATCATCTTTGATGCCTGCTCTGGACTCGTTCCAGCAACTCCATGTCCTTCTTATGTGGGGGCCCCAGAGCTAGACCCAGTACTCAAGGTGGGGGTCTTACAAGAGCAGAGTAGATGGGAAAATCCCCTCCCTCAACCTGCTGGCCACACTGTTTTTGATGCAGCCCAGGACATGCTTGGCTTTCTGGGCTGCCAGCACACACTGCTGAGCATTACATCAACCAGCACCCCCAAGTCCTTCTCCTCAGGGCTGCTTTCCATCCATTCTCTGCCCAGTCTGTAGTTGTGCTTGGAATTGCGCTGACCCAGGTGTAGGACCTTGCACTGGGCCTTGCTGAACTTCATGCACATCGCACAGGTCCACCTCTCAAGCCTGTCAAGGTCCCTCTGGATGGCATCCCTTCCCTCCAGTGTGTTGACTGCATCACAAAGCTTGGTGTCGTCGGCAAACTTGCTGAGGGTGCACTCGATCCCACTGTCATGTTGTCGACAAAGATGTTAAACAGTGCAGGTCCCAGTACTGACCCCTGCAGAATAGCACTCATCACTGATGTCTACTGGGACATGGAACCGTTGACCACAACTCTTTGAGTTTGACCATGCAGCCAATTCCTTATCCACCAAGTGGTCCATCCATCAAATCCATGTCTCTCCAATTTAGAGACAAGGATGTCATGTGGGACAGTGTACCTCAACCTTCTTCATATTGCAGGTAACCAGGTCTCCCGTATTGTTTTAGAGAGGGCTCACATTTTTCCTAGTCTTCATTTTCTCACTGATGTACCTATAGAAGCTTTTCCTGTTGCCCTTGATGTCCCTGGCCAGATTTAATTCTGTCAGGGCTTTAACATTCCTAATCTGCTCCCTGGCTGCTTGGACAATTTCGCTGTAATCCTCCCAGGCTACCTGCCCTTGTTTCCACTCCCTGTAGGCTTCTTTTTTTGTGTGTTTGAGTTTGTCCAGGAGCTCCTTATTCATCCATGCAGGCCTCCAAGCATTTTTTTCCTGATGTATCACTCCTGAGTTTGGAGGGGGTGATCCCTGAATCCTGACCAGCTTTCTTGTGTGCCTCTTCCTTCCAGGGTTTTGTCCCATGGTACAGTACCACGCAGATCCCTGAAGAAGCCAGTCTGCTCCCCTGAAGACCAGGATAGTGAGTTTGCTGTGAGCCCTCCTCGCTGACCTGAGGATCTTGAACTGCACCATTTCACGGTCACTGTGGCCAAGGCTGCCTTGAGCTTCACATTCCCCACCAGCCATCCTTTGTTGATGAAAACAAGGTGCAGCAATGTTATGTTCATATGTTTGTTTCGAAAACCTTTCATATGCTAACTGCAGTAGTTCAACATGGCGGCCTGCGTTTCAGCATCAAACTCTCAAGGGATTGGGATATATGAGGAGAAACTCTTTATAGTTAAACAGTTGATCAGTGAGAAAAACAAGTCCATAGAAACCAGGCTTCATTACCTCTGCATCTCGCAAACTACTGGAGTTCAGTGTGCTGCTTTTTTTTTTCTTTTTTCTTTTTTTTCTTCTTTTAAGCAGCATTACCATGGCATGATGTTTCTTCATTTAACTCCTGTCTTTTTCCTTGTGAAAATGGTTAAAAAAAATAGAGGGAAAAGGAAAGGAAAAAAATATTAAAAATATAAGGGAAAGGAATTTCCCTTCTCCTGTGAGAAAAGCTGAGAACTGATGGCCATTTATTTCTGATCGTTTTGTTGTTTGTTGTTTGTTGTTAAATATAGTGCTTTTCCAATCAGCTGTCGTGAAGCCCATCTACCTCTACGCAGCTGCCAAAAATACTCCTGTTCGCTCCGCTTTTGCGTACTTCGGCTGTTTGCTCTAACCCACCAATTTGCCTCACGGAGCTATGCATCGGCAGCGTTCTGCAAAGGCTCCTGAGGAAAAGAGGGGCATTTGAGACTGGATTTTTGCCGTTGGTTTGTTTGTTTGTTTGGGGGAAGGGGGTCGTTCAGAGACAGGGAACTGCTCATTTCTTCTTCAGCACTCTCTCTGTAGCGACTGTCCTTTTCATATGAGGCAGCCACACTTAGGAGGAAGTGATAGAAAGTGCAAAATTAATCCCACTGGAGTCCAGCCAAGAGCCGGCTGTATAGTCTATTCTGTACCTGGGAAATGCCAGATGTCTATACATTCAGGAGTGCAGAAATTACCATTGAAATTACGTGTTTGTCCAGCTAAACAACTCAGCGGCAGAAGTGACAGTCGCAGGGGGTTATGATTAGATGCGTGGAGTGGTCCCAGCTCCAGCCAGGGGAACCCAAAGCATCCGTGCAAATCGGCTCGGCACAGACTGGTCCCTTTGTCCCTGACTCCAAAGGACTTGCACACAGCCCAAATCTGTCGCAATTTAGTTCTCCTTTTTTTTTTTTTCTGACCCACTTTCTAAAACCTCAGCAGGTGTGATGGAAGGAAAAACTGAAGCTAACAGCACCATCTACTGGATTTATGACATTATTGCCTAATAGAGCTAATTTTGAGCATTAATGAACAAAGAAAACAAACGAGAGAAAGAGATCCTCGGGGTATTGGATGTTCAAAGTCTCTTTCCCATAAGCTGCGATATTTTTCAAGGGAATCTGAAATACAAAAGGAAGCTAATTTATCTCTGTTATTTCTCTGAGAACAGCCTGGACTGCTCAGCATTGCTGCATTTTGGACAATTATTCATGTTGGGGCTAATAATAAGATCAAAATTATTTTTGAAAATGGGGAATGAACAGTTGGGTCAGGTTCATTCAAAGCTTTGCCTTCAAATGCAGGTTGCTTAAAAAAAATGAAGTAAACAAACTCAAAATAAGCAAAACCAATCGGAAGTTGTCTCTGTTGTATGGTCTTGATCTATTTCCATTAGAAAGATGGGGAAGTTGAGAAAAAATAAAAGCTACTTATGATGAAAAAACTCTTGGAATTACTGGACTCCAAGCTTCTCTTACCTGGGTTGGGAACATGAGCTTGGGAGGCATCTTGAAGGGGAAACACAGACATCTGTTTTCAAGAGAGGCTTTTTGTCTGTATTTTTTAGTCTTGAATGAGAAGTATCTCTTAGCTGGAAAGCCATGGCTATGCATAATTTGAAGCAGTGAAGGTGTGTTGATGGTTTTTAAATGCTCATTACCAGTCAGTTGACTGTCTCAAAAATATATTTTTGTGAACCTCCTTACAAGGAGCTTTGCAGATATCAGAATTTTTTTCTTAATGCTGATTCATACGTGTAAAAGTTGTTGCTCTACCAGGCTTTTTTTTTTTTTTTCAGCAGTCTATTTGTGTGGTAAAAGCCTGCCATCATCAAAATAAGTCACTGAGCATTTTATTCCCTGTTGGTGCCACCTGAGATGCAGACCTGGAAATGCAGACTGACTTCTGCCATCACAAACCATTTCACTGACAGGCAAGATTCTTTCCAACACATCCACCAAACTCACCATGCCAGCAATTTGCTACAATTGCATCCCTACCAACATGAGATGAAACCAGGTTTATTTTATTAGCCATTTCTAAACAATAATGGTATTATGATACTTGAGATATAGTGTTGTAGCTGCAGAAAACAGCAAAAAACTGCAGTGTGCATAACATGAAATTGCACGATCCAAATGAAACTCACATCTGTCTTTGGCTAGAGGCAAAACACCAGAGCAGAAAAATGAGAGCTGAGGAAGCTATGATGCTCCACTGGCAAACAAGAGCTTCCTCTGGAGGAGATGAGGCATCTTCTGTACACGTAGAAAAGCACCACTTTCCTGACAAAGTGAATGAAGACGTAGATCACTTTGTTCTTGTTCAGGCTTCTGGAAAAAAATTTATTTTATACTGGCTCATTTAGCTCTTCTTACCACTGAAATGAAAACAATCAACTGCTAAGTCCTTACATTAGTATCAATAAGCCTCTCACCCCATCTTCCTTCAGCAGGTTCTCTATGGAGGCATCCAAACCTCCCTTCTTTCTACCCCAAAGAACTTATGTTTTAAAGAGCAATCAGATTGCCTTCCTCTCTCCTATTTCAAAATCAGATAGCTGTCTCAGTTACAACACGGTGTATTGCGATTTAGAAAGGTCACAGTTTGCCATTTCACAGCTGCTTGGGGGATGCAACCCTTCACAGTATGGATGGTTGCAGCATTATCAGCTGATTCCCTTCAGGGCTGATGTCCCTCCTGAAGAGTCTCCCACCTGCACAGGGCCAGAGCATGGGGCAAGTGTAGAGGACACTGGCAACGGGACCCCTGAAACGGGGCACAGAACCTGGGCTCAGGCAGTCACATTTTAGAACAGCACTGACTTCCAATTTGAGAGGAGGGTGGAGCACCGGAGCCATAGAGGAGGTAGTCACTCATGTAGCGTCATGCTTGGTTTTTTCTGGTTTGTTGTTGTTTTGCTGTTTCCATGGAAGTTACTGTCATTTGCTGTAATCAATTTAACTTCCCTCTTTCCTGGATTTCAAGGCAGGAAATTATACTAACACCCCTTGGAGAGGGTGATGTGATTTTCACGGTTCAGACCTCAGGTTTTCTCCCAGATTCAGCTTCCTTCACAGGGGAAATTGATACTGAAGTGATATTTTAGTGATTTAAACAGTATTGGATGAGTTTTGCAAGAGGAAAAAAAAAATAATCGCAAGTAGCAATTTACCATCTACAAAACCAAATCTGTTCTGTGTAAACAATAGCTTATTTCAGGATTTTGTATAAATTGATGCCTGATTAGAAGGATTTCCCAGGTAGCCACAGTGAATGCAGCTCCTTCCATTAGCCTCCTGGTGTGGTGGGAGAGATTTTCTACTGTGAGAGGAACATACATTTTGTTGGATGTCCTCTTTTCTGTCCATACCTGCAAGGCATCTTACCCTAACATAGCTAATAAGTGTTAAAGGAATTCACATTTCACAGAATCACAGAATCGTAGAGTTTGGAAGGGACCTCGAAAGATCATCTAGTCCAACCCCCCCCTGCCAAGGCAGGGCCACCTAGATCACATCACTCAGGAACGTGTCCAGTCGAGTTTTGAAAGTCTCCATAGAAGGAGACTCCACAACCTCTCTGGGCAGCCTGTAGTAGATCAAGTAGGTGACTATAGCAGAATCTGTTTCTGCACACAAGCAAGGAGCTTTCATTAACAAACACCAAAAACTCAGTGACAAGTTAAAAATTAAACTTGTACTTTGAAAAAGCTTTAAAAATCTTGTTGAGAAATGTTCTCATTGACAAAGCTCTAAGAGGAGAGAAACCTAGGGAGACTGGAAGGGCAACGTGAGGGAGTTGTGAAAGTTACTGACACATATGCTCGTTCCTACCTCCTCAAGAATGATCCTGCACGTCTCCCAGTCCTCCTACAATAACTGTTGATTTTGTATTTACCAAGGAACTGTTGCTATAATCTATTCATGAATCCAACAGGGAATGTTTGGGTCAGAAGTATAAAGCCAGAGATATTTCAGATTTTTGATGATTCAAGCTAAAACTATTTCTGTTCATTGGAAAGGATGAAACAATTCTAATGGCAAAAAAACTGTGGTCCTGTAAAACCCAAATGTGTACTGAGCAGAGCACTCATCAAGAAACTGTCTATTAGGAACCTTATCATGTTGTAAGAGTGCCTAAAGTTACAGCCTTAACTCCTGGATTTGAGAGGGAGGAATAGGTCTCTGAAACAGATCTGTAATTATCATAGAATGGTTTGGGTTGGAAGGGACCTTAAAAGATCATTTAGCTACACACCCCCTGCCATAGGTAGGGTTGCCCACCCACCAGACCAGGTTGCCCAAAGCCCCATCCAGCCTGACCTTGAACACTTCCAGTCATGGGGCATCCACAGCTTCTCTGGGCAACCTTTTCCAGTGCCTCACCACCCTCACAGGGAAGAATTTCCTCCTAACATCTAACCTAAATCTATCCTGTTTTAGTTTAAAACCATACCTCCTTGTCCTATCATTATTCACCCCAGTAAAGAGTCTCTCTCCATCCTTTTTATAAGACCCCTTTAAGTATTGAAAGGCTGCAATGAGGTCAACCCGGAGCCTTCTCTTTTCCAGGCTGAACACCCCCAGCTCTCTCAGCTTTCCTTCATAGGAGAGGTGCTCCAGCCCTCTGATCATCTTTGATGTCTCCTCTGGACTCGCTCCAACAGGTCCACATCTGTCTTGTGCTGGGGGCCCCAGAGCTGGATGCAGTACTCCAGGTGGGGTTTCACGAGGGCAAAGTAGAGGGGGACAGTCACCTTCCTTGCTGGTCACACGTCTTTTGATGCAGCCCAGGACACAGTTCACCTTCCGGGCTGCAAGCGCACACTGCTGGCTCATGTCGAGCCTTTCGTCCACCAGAACCCCCAAGTCTCTCTTCACAGGGCTGCTCTCAGTGCGCTCTTCTCTCAGTCTGTACCCATGTCTGGGATTGCCACTAGTTACAGTGGACTAGGCATAACACTGAGCTACAGCTGATTCTCCCTTTTGACCTTGAAGTCCCAATGAGACCCTGAAGTTTAGATATAAATAAAATCTGTTACAGTGATAGAAGGGGGAGTGAATATATTGTAGAATGTGAGAAAACTGTCCTTATCTGTCTGCCAGCAGCACAGTCCATGCCTGAAACCTGAAATTAAAAACAAGGATCGGGATTCTCCTTGTTCTTCTTTCATTTCCTAGTTCCAGCATCAATCCTTTTCCAGAGATAATCCTGGAACAAGGAAATGGGGAGAAGGACAAGGAGGAGGACTGAAGTCAAGCCAGGGTCTTGTCTGCCTCCAAAATCCTCTCAGCAGTACTGGGCAAGAACAGCAGGCAACTTAACTGGGGTCCCAAGGATTCAGGCCTGACCTTAAAATCCTCTGTGAACATTACAGGCAGGGCAACGCTCCACTAAGCACCTCACAGCCTCTTTTGGTGCTTACGTGACTCTGTAAGTCAAGTCCTTTGTTAATGTCATGGTCTTAATTCATTTGGCAAACCCATGCTGAATTTCAAGCCATCTGCTGGACATGTGGATATTTTCCATGCTTCTGAGGTGGGCACCATGCTTTATAATGGTGTCTTTAACAAACCTGTTCTCCAATTTTTAACCCTGTCTTTAACCAAATTGGATTGATCACTTACTTGATCTGGTCCTGTTCTGGTTTTTGAGGTCACTTTGCCTTTCACAGTGCTATTGGTATTTCTTACTTGAATTCATGATTTGGACATGTTGCTTGAAGGGCTGCTGGTACCTTCCCTCATTGATCACACCACAATTTCTTTTATTAAAGTTACCATCAACTTCATTCTGCTGTTTTCAGGTGTTCATTTTTTTTTTTCAGCTATGTCCGAGTATTAGATTCTCCTTGACATAGATTTAGGATACACATCAGCATCTGTCTGTCCTGATCTAGATGATGGCCAAGAGATGCTTCCATATCAAGGGAAATCTGTGCATATTCACTGATGTGCTGCAGCTCCATTCCCAAACTCCTTCATATTGTGTTCATTATTCTGGTAGAGAGGTGAAAAATAATCATCAATGATTGGTTGTGGTGGGGAACCATGATCAGTATTATCTGAGACACAGCTACACTGTTTTGTGACTCTCTTTGCTTGTCTTAAGCTAATCAATATAACGTTCACAAACTCAGAAGGAGCTCACTGTTTTTCCCATTATGCATCAAAGATAAAGTGTGTGGAAACCTTCTCCCTTTTCCAACACCATTATAGTCTTAATAAGATGTTGAAGCAGGAGATCAGAAGAGTTAAAAATCAAGTTGGACAGGATTTACAAGTATTTTAGAGAGGTGGGGACAACATAATAAAATTTGAAATTTCAGTTAGGAAAATCTGGGCTGTAACGGGTCGTCCAACAGACCAAGTGAATGCTGCAAGTAGGAGTTTGGACTGGTCTCAGTGGACTGGTGGAATTCAGGACATTTCTCGCAAGTGCAGAGATGGAATTGTGCTCCGTTTCCAGATGAACCACAGCAATCCAGGATTGAGGTCATTGACAAGACAATCTGGGACACTCCTGGTTGGTGAATAAAACCAGTACATCTGTTCCCTGCAATTATAATCCCCTAATCTTGCATTAGATGTTTTATGCTATAACAGAACAAAACCAAAACCATCACCCCCCCCAAAAAAAAAATATCTCAAAGTATAAGCAGTCATTTCATTTAGAAATAGAAAGAAATCTATTCAGTCATGTCTGTTCTTAAATACCCCTGTCCAACAGAACAAAACCCATCTGATACAATTTTATTTACATTTTATTTATTTTATTTTTTTATTTACAATTTTTATTTGCATGCAAAGGTTTTTCAAGGTAATTCTGGGTGTTACCAATCACAAAGGTAAAAACTATATTTTGCAACATGGCTTCATTTCACCTCCCTCCTCTTCTCTCTCCATCCTTCCCTTTCCCTCTCCTCATTGTCCTCCACCACACTACAGAAGTGGGCTCTGATTTATCTTGTCAGAAGAACCACTGGAATGGGAGCACAATTGTGGGTCTTCTTTTCCTGTTAATTAATAATAGCATGAGAAAATGTGATAATGTGAGAATATGACTAGAGGCAGGTTAGCTTGGCTTTGGGTCTTCTCTCTTTCATGCAGACCAGGGTTTAACTGGAAGGTTTCCAAAACCTTGTCTGAGGTGCAGTCTGTACTATGATTGCCTCTGAGATAATGGCAAACAGCCATAACATCTCCAGAAGACTTCACATCTTCCCTGTAGTATGCCTGCTCCAAAGGAGCATTAGATACTAGATGTCCACCTGGAGTGGAAGCCCAGGCCACAGTTCAAGACCGATCCTATCCCAACCACTTTGTGCCTGACCCTGCTTTGTCACACTTGTCCCAGAACTGTCACCGTCTTGTTTGAGCTGAGCATCCCTGGGCTGTTCTCAGCTCTGGGACTCGGATTAGTACTAGGCATCCCTGCCCAGATTCTTCCACAAGGAATTTCCAGTTAATTTTAAGTCAAATATACCTTATATACACAAGGGATGGTTTTCATGAATGCTCTCATCTGTGTTTCCTATTACCTGACCTACTTCTTCCCTCACTGCAGAACAATTTTAGGCCCCTGAAGCCTTGTTCATGCTTTCCCCTACATGGTACGAAACAAAAGCTAAGCATTTACAGGGCTCAGTGAACCTCACTCCTAGAACATTAGGCTTACTGACTCTGAAAAGGTGACTCTGATGCTTTCCTTTAACATAAAAAACAGAGCACATTAAACTCTTACTTATTGCTCCAGCAAATTTTAGTGTTGTCGGTGGAAATAAAAGCTTTGCTACTAGCTTAAGCATGGTGAGAAACCTCCACTGTTGCCGCACTGTATCCTCTGGGCACAGTTTTTCTAAGGCTTCTCTTTTCTTCAGGGTCTATGCCAGACCCATCACCATAGCATCTGGATGCCTTCCAGTAGAGGATTAGCAGCTGTCACACAGCTGCTTTCTATCTTGTTCTCATGCCTGAGGAAAACCAGGCTGTCACCCTTGCACAACCACCAGATCTGACTTCAATCATCATTTCCCAGAAACAAGATTACCACTTTTGTATTTACATTAGCGCATAAAAATTATACTTAATAAACCAGTCTTTCTTCCTCTCTCTTTCTCCTCCCCCTCCCTCCCTCTTTCCCTTCCTCCTTCCCTTCCTCCCTTTCACTCCTTGCATCCCTGACGTACAGGTATGAGCTGCCTTGTCTATTCTACGTACAAAACCTGTTCTAAGATATCTGCCGAGTCTCTATAGAAAGAAACAGCCACGTAGTTATTGCGTGTTTTGTGATACGTGTGGCAAAGTAATCACACACAAGCCTAAACACAGAGGTCCCTAAATAGAGTTAAAAGATGCTGCAGGACTGGGATGGGAATCTCGACATGCAACTGGTTTTTTTCCTCTTTTTCTTCCCTCCCCCGACCCCCCCCCAAGTATTTCTGTGAATACTGTGAGAAAATAAACTGGTCCATTCACAGACGTAACTGCTTTATTAAATCAGTCTTCAATCAAGCACAGAAATGAAATGTAATTCACCCTCCTAAGACAGAATTGACAGTTCAAGAAAATGTTCAGGGCTGAGGACTGAGCCGGGGCGTTAATGCGTTTCACCTCCTGCAGCGTGCTCCTTCGTCCTGAAAGTCGCCACCCCTGACCTGACCCAATTTGAAGAAAAACATGCCCAAAAGTCAGCCTAATCTTGAAAGCAGGCATCACGGCTCCGATGAGGGTGACAACGTATCGGGGAGGAAGGTGAACCAGGCTGATTTGTCCTGCCACATAAGCAGCTGCCGCACGCTCCTAAAGCAGCAGGTGTGGAAGGGAAAAGCGAGATTTGTTCCTGCCTTCCCTCTCCTGGCAGGTGTCAGGGCAACACAAAAGTGTCAGAAGACTTTGGCTGCAACAACAGCAGGAAAAGAAGTGGGGAAAATTTCTCAAGGAATTAGAAACGGGAGGGTGGCAGGTATTTTTTTGTTTTCGCCACAGCTTTCTGTGTGTGTCTGCGTGTGTGTACATGGGACAGAAAGCAATCAACAACAACCAAAAAAAGATAAAAAAGACGCTTCTGCTTAAGGCTTCACTTAAACATGCCTTTTGAAAACCTACTTACCCCCCACACCTGGTATCTTGTAAGAAAAGTGTTTTTGCCTCGCAGTGAGATCTCAGAATTAGTGCTTACCAACACAGCACTCATCATGAATCATACACTGTCCACTCTTTATTCAGCTAGTGCCTTTACCACACCAATATTTCTACATGTTTTTTAAGTCCTGCTGATGTTTTAGTATTCATTCCCTCACACACTCACTTCCCCACAGTTTGGTCTGGTTGTGGTCCACAGCATTCAACGGAAATAGCACAAAACCTCCAGCATGTCACAATCAAAGAGATTTTTTTTAAAAAAAAAAAACTAGCAAAGAAAGCCCTTCATACAATACCTTTTATATTCCCCCTGTAAGAAATTCACTGTCACACAGTGTTCTTCACTCAGGCATTCCTGCAGTTTGGATGGAGGAGGACTAAGTGTACTTCAATATCCAATCTTTAATCTTCGAAGATTAAGCCTTAATCAGCAGGCAATGAAGTATCCTGGAGGGAAGGGAGGGGGAGAGGGGAGGAAGACACGGGCAGCTCAGTTGTTTCACTGAAACTCTTGTATTTTGTATTAAAATATTTACATAGCAATTGAATTTCCATTACCTCTTTCACAAGATGAGTCTTAACCACATCGTAAAGGTCTTTCTCTCTCCATGATGAGGCACAGCAGGCCCCTGGCATTACTGGTATCCTGTATCTGCTAGACATGGAAAGGGGGAGATTTGAGCCTGCCTTGGAGTTTGTTGAAGGGTTTTGGGCATTGAATGCCAAAATTAGTGAATCCTGAGAAGAAATGGATGTGTCTGGGAAGCTCAGAGCTAAACTCTCATATCTTGGAAAGAATATTTTCAGCCGCCTTCTCAGCACTTGGCTTTTGCTACCTTCTTTTAAGGATAATGTCTTTTGCAGGTTCCTACCTCTTCATCTTCACCATGCAGGGAGTCCAAACATCTCGCTCAGGGTCATGATTTAATGTCGGAACTGGGGAACCTGAATCTCTTAGGTGTCCCATGTTCATTCCTTCATGATGAATCCTGAAGGAGTGATTTCACCTTGGTTCTGCCCTCACCAGGAATACCCACCAATTTATTCATCTCTAAGACTTCAGAGGGTACCAGAAGTATTTAGAACAGTGCAATACATTAGCTCATCCATAATCTCTTACAGGATTTTACTGTTTTGTTGAAATGATAAGAAAAGAGAAGACATGTCTGATACTGGTGTCTGTGTAGAAGAGGGCAGTGAACATTGGCATAAACCCAAAGCTTCTCAGAAATATACATCAGACCTGTATTCCCATCACCACAGCCACCACCACCCTTATAAAGAGGCACCAGCCTCCTGCCTGCCTTCCCTGGGCTCCCGCAGGAAAGCAATTCTCCCAACAATCTGCTGCTGACTTCGTACGTGCCTGGAGCAGGTTGTCTTGGCCCTGCACTCCTCGGTGTTGAGAAATTGCCACCCCAGGCGGTAAGAGAGGACTTCATACCCGTTTCACAGCATGCTGACCCCAGCACCAGTCCAACACTGCTGAGCTACACGGAGAGACTAAATGTGCACGTAGATTTGGCTTACGAAGGCGGAGGGAGAGCACAGTAAACCGGAGGGAAAGCAGCAGCACACGTAATTACGTGAACAGATTGATACATCCCCTTGCTTTTTGACCCAAACTGGCAGGGATCCTTCAACAACTAGCATGTAATTTCTCCCACTAACTGACCATAAGATGCAAATAATATCAACTCACTATAGATAGGATACTGCTGCTTATTTCCGATCATAATTTACTGTGATTTTCCTAACAAACGCATTTTTCTTTTTCATTACTACAAAGGAAAGGACCCAGGGCTTATCCCACAGGCTTCCAGGCTTTAAGGACAGTGACAATTTAATGGGACAACTTATGTTGTGTTTATCCTCCCGCCGCAGGCACAAACACTCCACAGGCTTGTGGGCACAAGGGCAGAATGGAGCCAGCCCACCTAGGACTCGATACAACTCAGACCTGTGTTCTGTGAGTGACGTCCAAATCGGAGCCAAATTAGCCCGGGGCTTTTTTTTCTGTTGTGGTTTTAACAGTCCTGGACCTTTTTCAGACGTGTTTAATAGCCTGGCAAAATTAAAAATGTAAAAAAGTAGATTATTTTGCCATTGGCCTCCAAATTGCCCCCCTTTCTTCTCCCCAAAGAGATACTCTGCTATTTCTTTTCCATGTTTGAGGCTTGGAGGGAGGCTCTTGGGAAAGTATTTTAAGTTAATAGTGCCATCTAGTGATGCAAGGGACACGTACCTCTGAGGCAGAGCTGCACCGCTCAGGGTCTTCCCTGGGAACTAACCAGCTGGTATAATATTTAATAATGTCTCTGCGGCATCAGGGTTACTTGCATCAGAGGCAGGCAGAGTCCGCACACGCTCCTACCCGCTGCCCTGGAGGTGGGAGCAAAGGTGGGGAGACAGTATCCAGAGCTTGGGAAAAATGGAAACCCACTGAGATACGTGTGAGAGGTTTTGGGATACTTTGCTCAGCACCTACGGGAGCGGGAGAAAGGAACAAATCTGGTCCTGTGATGCCCTTGAATATCCCTGGTACATACATACACCTACATTCCACATATGTATATGGGTACTTGTGACTGTCTGCACCTATATCTCCCCAGCAGCATGTACCAATGTCTGTTGAATCCTCAAAATTTAGGAACTTGATTCCCAGAGGCTGTATTTCATTTATTTACGAATAGGGGGACAAAAAGCGCACGTGCACACACAGAGGAGCCAGTCCCTGATGACACACACAGAGGAACCAGTCCCCACGCACACATATATATATGAACATTTGAAATATTTCACAGTATTTCACTACGGCAACATAATCAAAAGTATATAAAAACCTAAGGACTCTTTAACACACTCCTGAATTTGAATTTTCAAGAGTAGGTACGATGAAATTTTATTCTCATTCCCATTGTGAACCTTTTTCTGTACGCTCTCTCCATGTGCCATTCAGTTTGCCTTCATGCCTGTCCCTTAAGATACAAATAACTACCTGAGGACTTCTTGTTAAGCCTGGGGCATGCAATGGCAACACTTTCTGTGATTTATTTTAATGAGAAGGCAAAGCACTATTATGAAGCCTGGCTCCAAGCAAATCATTCATTCCAGCTGCTGAAGGAATATGTTGGATGACACATTTCTGTGCTGCCTTACAGCTGAGGGAATGAAACGGGGTACGAAGGTGTTCTCATAGGAAAAGTGGGTCTTGAAAGAAGGTCTGGAAGAATTTATGCCAGTATGCTTGTGTCAAAGGTCTGAAAGAAAACCTGACTGCTCCTTGTTGGCTTCTATTTATTCTGTACATTATGTTTTGCAGCTTTCCCTAATGACTTCCAGCAGTTGGGGCAGAAATGCCTGCCTCTTTTCCTTTCCTACTCATAATTTCTTTCTGTTTTTAATTACTGGGGGATTTTGTTTGGTTTGGGGTTTTTTAAATGGGTTTTTGTTGTTGTTTATTATTATTGTTGTTGTTGTTGTTGTTGTTGTTGTTATTGTTATTATTGGTGTTATTATTATTATTATTATTTGCTTCCCTCTGACACTTCAGAGTTTGCCCAGGGATGCAGGGTGGGATGCGCTGATAACAGAAGCGATACGAAAATTCCTCCAGAATCTGGACGGCATTTCTCCAACACACACTCAGGGCTGAAATTATTTTCAAGCTGCAGGAAGAAGGGAATTTGTGGGACAAAGCTCTGCAGACCTGCAAAGTACGGTTTGCTTCTAGAATCACACATGATTTTTTCCTAAATCATTGCTGGCTTTTGCAGGAGGTGCGTATACTGGCAATGCCCAATGTCTCTCACCTTTTTTTCCTTTGACATAGCGTATTTGGAGATGTTGGTCTTTCACTATAAAATTTAAGTTTCATGTAGACTGTTGAAAGTATTTCCTGCCCCAGGGTTTGAAATATATGTTCTGTGGACCAAACATTAATTGCATTGCTTCCTGTGAGTTTGAGGACTGGACTTTATGCCCCCAAAAGTCGCCGTGTACTCCTAATATCGTTTTCCTTTCCTATTACTTTTTGCAGCATTGTTTTCTTTAAATCTTAAAATAGCTACAGCGTCTAGCTCGAAATCAAGTTGAAAAACTCGGATGCGATCAAAGAAAGCCTGGAGATATATATCCAGGGATTTGCTTTCTGTCTCTCCCCTCACCGTTTGTTGCCCGAGACTGCAGAAAGTAAATGCACTCCTGGAAGACCCTGTCTGACAGGCTTGTCTAAGGAACAGCACATGGCTACAGCGAGGAGGTGCAGAGTCAGTCCTTTGCACCATTCGGGCAGGGAAATTATGCACATATGTGACACACAAAGGTTAACCATGGTCCTGCAGCCTCTAAAGATCCTGTGGAAAAAAATTCTTGCACCCCGATGCGTATAATTTATTACACAGTGGGTTTGGGTTTTAGTGGCTATGCGTATCTGAAAAAAAAAGCATCTTGATTATCCTGACCAGTGGGTCTGTTGGATGTAAAGATCGCTTTGAAAGCTGTGATGTCTTTTCAGAAGCAGGAGAGAATTTTGCACCATTCTGAGTGCCATTTGCCTGCAGGTAAAGTACGTCACTGTACCAGTTAGAGCCAATTATGAACTGACTGACCTGCCGTGACATGGAGGCATCAGGCAGGATTTAGTTTGCCTTTACAGAACAGAGCAAGTAGAACCAACACTGTTCAGATGTCTGGGATTTCCGTAACTAGATTTTCTACAGCCTTTGGGTATAGGTTGCCTAACTTTGTCCTTACAGGGTCCTTATTTGTGCCAGGTGAAAATGTACCAGTGTGGGATCGTGGAGAGCATCATGAGGTGTTGCAGTGCTTTGTGTTGTGGCCAAATCCATGCAGGAACACACTGGTCGCCCTCCCTTTCGCTTCCCAGTATGGATCAGCATTGCAACTCTTCCCAGAGAATAGACATAAAAAGATAAATGTTTGTCTGCATTTCCTGCAGATTTTTACAGCTGATGTTCTATCTGAAGTCTAAATTGAGAACCAGACTCTGCTCCCAGCCCTACACAACCTCCATTTTCATATTACCATCTATTTTGTCAAGATCAGTGGCAAATCCATTATGTGAGGATTTGAGGGGGGTGAGTTATCTAGATTATAAGGTCTTGAGGCTTAGGGTTATCTAGGGTTTTTTGATGGGATGCCACCTTCTGTTTGGTCTTCAGAAAGAATGAAAGACTGGTAGATTGGTAGGCAAACGCCTGTGTGTATGTCAGCTCTGTGACTGTGACTCATGTTGTTCTTATCCCTGAGCATAACGTGCGTGCTCAGTAATTGTTGTTCCCTGCCTTTCTCAAAGTACTCGTGTCAGGTTTCAGAAGAGGAATGTGCTGCCATGGAACTGAGCAAGATAACACTTGTGTTTGGAGCAGTGGGTGTGAAATATGTCTACAGAGATGAAGTCACTTCTCTAAAATACAGAGCACTTGATTCCTCTATGCCTGAGCTTTGCCTTCTGCTTTCTATATTAATCAAAATATAAGGGACTGAATGTGATCTCCCTCTCCACACTCATACATACAGCAGTCTCCCATAGGCTCTAGGCAAGGGGGGACTAAAACTTGGTCCCAGACATTCCCACCCCTGTCTTAGCCTGGGATTTTCCACCACTGTTCTGCCACTGCAGGTCTCCTTGAGTGTGAGGCAGGCAGTGCCATGTCACAGGCTACCTCTTTCCGGAGAGTCACACTAATTAGCGTTCACAGGTCTGGGTAAGGACTCTTTCTCATCCTCACAGTTGACTGGTGGCCATTGTAGCTTGCAAGTCACGCTCTGATGACAAAGAAATATGTCTTTTTCACAGAAGGTCTGTTGGGCTCAGAGGGGTGGCGTTTTAGCTACTGCCTCTGCCAACATGGCTTAAAAAGTTAGATATCCATCCAAGATAGTAATTTAAGAGGGTGATTCACCTGATCTGTTTTCAATATCAGTCTTGGGATGAGACAATTCACTCTCCGGAGGAACATCTCTCCATCTCTCACAGACTGATGAGTGATCCTAGACACCTGCTGAATGAACAAGTGTGTCTACCGTGCTGGTATCTCTGTATGATCAAGTCACACTATACTCCCTGCACAGCCAAAAGAGTCAGCAGTGTTTAAGGACCTCCTAAATGTCACTGGTTGTAGTAAATTATCATTGTAAACTACAATAACAACGTAGCTTCCTCGTGCAGATGGAGGCACTGTGCTGTAAACAAGTGACACGGGATGAGATGAACCCTGCACCAGTTTATACTAAATCCCACATCTTTAAATGGATAATGTTAGGTGAGAAGAATCCTACTCTTGGTGATCAACCAGCAACCATGCCTAAGAGCCCAAATAATAAAAGCAGAAAGCTCTAGGCAGGAAAATGGTCTTTAGTTCACATTTCTACTAGTCTCTGCAGCTGCCTTATATGCTTTATGGAGAGGGTGAGGTGTGTATAGCACACGTACAAAGATATCAGAGTGCTGGGACTCATATCCTTACCCATTCACTTCAGTGGGAGCATGTGTTACCAAAAAAAA
>VWZZ01004663.1:38276-60016 GCA_013399095.1 Psophia crepitans | reverse complement strand
TGTCTCCTTTGTTCTGCTCCTACCTACGTTGATAGGAAACACCTTCAACTCAGAACTATCAGATATTATGAACGTTACAATTTCTTTACACTTTGATAGCTCAATGAAGAGAACATTTACTATCACAAGTCTTGCTTTTCATAAGACCCTTATCCTCACTTTCAGCAATGACGCCAGGCTGAATTGCAACTGAGCAGGGGTACAATTCTCCCTCATTCAAACTGTTTCCCAGCAGCTTCGAAAAAGTTATACAGGACTTAATGGAAGGCAGTGGCATGAACTGATATGGATAAAGAATGCAGCAAAAGACCTGAGTCGTTAGTCTCCGTGCTCTTTTTCACTGTTACAGACTAAGGATATTTTCAGACCAAAATATCTTCAAAATATTTGTAAACTCAAATCAGCTGTTTATGCTTGCCATTTTCCTATCTTTGCTTTTTTCCAGTCTTTCCTTCAAGAATAGTATCGTATACACAGTACAGTGTATACACACACATACATTTACAGTGACACTATATAGTTCAAACCAACACCACACCTCTGTTGGGATGGTAAAGGACACTCTTTATTCCTTGAGTCCTAAGACAGTACAAAATGAAAGGTGTAGAGGAAGAGGAGGAAAATGTGAGAAAAAGAGATCGCCAAGAGAAAGTTACTTTTCTAAAGAAAGCTTTTGATATAGGGAAATTGAATCTAAAGTGCATATAACACACACATACTCACATAAAAAAAAAACAAACAAAACCAAAAAACAACAACAAACAAACAAACAAACAAACAAAACCAAAACCCAAATCCCAAGTATGGCAATCTGCTGGTACTAAGTCCCAGGTGGAATTTATTTTCTATTTATTTGGGTGGAATTGGCATTTCAAAGCATGGTTTGCTTCCACTGATATCACCAAGAAATTCCATAGGAAATGGTTATATAATAAATAAGACATCATGGATTAACTAGGACCATATCAAGGACGGACATGCAAACTCATTTTTGAAGGAAGAAGTAATAAGGTGACCATGATGGACAGCTAAAACAGAGAGAGTAAGGGTAGAGACCTGCATCTACAAAGACGTGTGATCAGTACTGAGGTGATGATAATACCCTTCAACACATCCCTTACTGAGCTAAAACGCAGTAGATGGACTGGAAGCTTCTTAGAATTAGCAAACCAGTGACAGAGAAGGGAGGAATTTATAATTACTTAGCCAAGTGTGCAACAGGGTGAGGGAGAGAGTAATGAATGTATAAAGTTTAAGAAGAAAGGAATTCCAGAGAGCTTTTTTTTCTAATTTAAAACTAAGGAAAGAGCATATTGTGAAAAAAGAAAAGGACACCATTAATGCAATTACAGATTTAGACTCATGTTGTAGACAGAATTGGGCCAGTTGTTACCAGAAGACCCAGCATTCATTATAATTCATTTAGAAAGGAAAATCAAGCTGCTGAAACTTAGCAAGCTAGTGGAAAGGAATTAGGACCCAATGAAAAACAGCAAAGGAAATAAAGTCAAATCCCCAGTCAGGGCTTCATGTTCAGTGTCTTCAGATCTAGATCCTCAGGAAGAGACACCTTCTCGGATTAGTACCCATGTTCCCATCTTGCACCCTGGAAAATACCCCTAGGTAAAACATGGGTTGCCACGTAATCTCTGCCAGTTCAAAGGAAAAGAAGTGAAGATATCCATTTATCCTTCCCCTGTTTTAGATTCACAGTTGGTTCTGAGAACTGGATCTTCTTGCTAGACTTTTAGGGCATGAAAGTAATTGACTACAGCCATTCCACCCTAAGGCATATTTCTTGTTATAAACTTAACAAGTCCACAGCAATGTTTCTTTTCAAAAAAAAATTGAAGCAGAGACATCCAAATGATTTGTTTTCTCACAGTTATCAGACACGGTGTGGGTGGGGTGAAAACACAGAAGAACTTGGAGGCACCACCCCTTTGTTATCATATCCACATCTCAAAGCACACCCCTGGTTTGTTCCAGCAAGAAATACTTGCCATCCTTCCAGTCACCCATGCAGTACACAAAATACATGTTATGAAAGAGTGCTTATCAAATCTGAACAGAATTTGATCTAGAATTCTGGAGGAACAGCAACTGACTTTTTTTTTTGTAGCACAGTAATAGTATGTGCAGCACAGTGCAAGCCTGGAACCCAGAAAGCTGCTGAGATGCTAATGTAGACATAGTGACGATAAAAGGACTGTGCTGAAGCCTTCAAAACATAAGAAATTTCCCTTAATATTTATGTTTACATATTAATCATGGATTATAAACTGAACTACTTCATTATGACAACTGCATGCATTTGTATTCATCGTATTTTATCAGTTAGGAGCACACACTGGAAGAACTTTAAGAAGTTGTTTAAGAACAGGCCAGTGGCATAGCCAGGAGTGCAATTTGATAACAATACTATGCTACCAGAACCCAAGCCTGGGCTAGCAGCTCTGTAGAAACACATGATGTTCTTTCTTCAGAGTTTGCACTGATGTTGTTAAGCTATCTGACTAAAGGCTAAGCAAATTAAACATAAGGATCTGGCAAGGATCCAAGGAACAATGGTAGGTGAAGTAAGTCTAGTAACCTAATCAATGAAAACCAGAGTCCTTAGCCACCTGTTCCTCAGACCATCAAAGGAGAAGGACTAGACCATTGTCCTGATGTGGAAGCTACCATGAGGAGCCAACAAAAGACAGTCCTTCCCCAGCAAGCTGTGCAGACTAAAGTGGTTGTTGCCTAAAGGAGTTATCACCTTGGGGAAATGCTGTTTTATCCAAGGTTTCCTGCTAAAAGTGCTGAAAACCTGTTACTTCCAAAATTCACACATTCTCGGAATGGTAGGGATTGGAAGGGACCTCTAGAGATCGTCTAGTCCAACCCCCCCTGCCAGAGTAGGATCACCTAGATTAGATCACACAGGAACAAATCCAGGCGGCTTTTGAATGTCTCCAGAGAAGGAGACTCCACCACTTCTCTGGTCTGCCTGTTCCAGTGCCCTGTTACCCCCACAGTGAAGAAGCGTTTCCTCATGTTCAGGCTGAACCTTCTGTTTTCCAGTTTATGGCCATTGCCTCTCATCCTGTCACTGGACACCACTGAGAAGAGCCTGGCCCCATTGTCCTGACACCCACCTTTTAGATATTTATAAGCAATTTCTAATTGGCTTCGTCAAATGGTGCTAGGTGACTGTAATGACATGAAGTTTAATGTATGATTGGATCATTCTCCACATCAGGTTGTAGATACTGAAATTTTTTGATACATGGCTTGGAGCACACTCAAATATGAAACCTTCCCCCCACCTTCATTATTTTTAGCTCTTAAGATTATCAATGGCAAGTTTTGGAAATGACTGCTGATTCTGAGTTTCTTGGTTTTCTGAAGAGCTAGCCTTGCATCAGCAGACCCTCTTCAGCCTAGGAAACTGAGCATCTACATTTCAAGGGCTGAGTTACCCGCCTCTTAGGAAAATCTATTTTGAAGTTGTGCCTACATAGTCACGAATGTACCCACACACAGCTCAGGAAGAAGCTAAGTTCATTTTATATCAGCTGGGACTTCTGAAGCCCAGCTCTGGAGTGACCACATCTATTTTGGACTGACACGGATTATGAAAACATACATTTGTGCATACTGAGGAAAAGTATCACACTCTAAACTGTAACAGACATTCAGCATCTTCACTGTCCCCAGTAGCTACGTTTGGCTCTCAGGGGGTTGTTTAAGCTGCAAAGAGGAGCATCTATTTTCATTGCTGTTTCAGAGGCAGATGGGCTAGAGCTTGTTTTTGCATAGATGGTTTAGAGGAAAACCTAGGTTCTTGAATCTTGTCCTTGTTTTATTAATACGCCATATTTTGTTGGTACACTTGTACTCTCAAAAATAGAAGAAAATGCACTCATTTTCTTCATGAAATATATATAAAACATTATTTCAAAAATAAGATTTGCAGATATTAAAATTAGGAGTGCTTCCTCAAACAATTCTTCAGCAGCTTCTGCCACAAAAGTTTATTCTTAAGCATTTAATCTCAGATTCTGCGAAGTAGCACAGTGTCATAATCACTATTTCATTGACGTTTTAATCCTTCTGCATGTCTGAGTGACAGTAAAGGGAATGTCAATTAAACAGCAGTTTTGCTGTGATAATATTTAAAAGCCTTGTAAAGGAAAAAAGACTTTGACATTTCACAGCACTGACACCTACCTGAAAATATAATACTTCATATTTTAGTGAAATATGCAGTTAAAATTCATTTTTGATGTGCTATACATTTCTCACTTGAATTGCAGATTTTTTGTTCTTCGAAAAGATGATGCCATGATCTAGTTGAATAGACCAAGGATTAGGCCATAGGCTTAGAGCATGCTGTTTGTCAAATGCATGGTTCTATTTTCTTGTATAACTATGAGAAAACGTATTTGTTGACTTTTCCTGCATACTTTCCACATATAAAATGGAAAAGGCATTGACCTTATGATGTAATCTAACAGTACATATTACAGAGAAAATAATTTTTGAATGAGAGGCTGGAGAGCATCCCCATGGAAAGAAATCTGGGAATTTGTGTTGATGGCAAGTTAAATATGAGTAAACAGCATGTCCTGGCAGATAAAGCGGCTAACCATGTCCTAGGGTGCATCAAGCACAGCATAGCTAGCTGGGTGAGAGAGGTGACTGTCACACTCTACACTGCACTCTGTGGTCCCGCCTCGAGTGCTGTGAACAGTTTTGGGCACCTCAGTATAAGAAGGACATCAAACTGTAAGATTGTGTCCAGAGGAGGGCAACCAAGACAGTCAAAGGCTTCAAGGACAAAACTTACGAGGAGTGGCTGAAATTACTTGGTTTGTTCTCTTTGAGAAGAGAAGGCTGAGGGGTGACCTCATCGCCTAGTCTATATCTTCTCATCGGAAGTCTATATCTTCCTCAAGGTGGGCAGTGGAGAGGAAAGTGGTGACCAGCGACAGGACACAAGGAAATGGAATAAAGCTGTGTCAGGGGAAGTTCAGACTGGACTTTAGGAAAGGTTCTTCACTGAGAGGGTGGTAGGTCACTGGAACAGGCTCTCCAGGGAACTGGTCATGGCACCAAGCCTGTCAGAGTTCAAGGAACATCTGGAAAATGCTCTTAGTCATATGGTTTAGTTTTAGGTAGTCCTGCGAGGGGCAGGGAGTTGGACTCAATGATCCTTGTGGGTTCTTTCCAACTTGAGATATTCTATGATTCTATGTTTTTACTACAGGCAGCAACTGAAGTTTTTCCCTGAAGTTAGTTTTGGCTCCAAAATGAGCACATTCCGGGTATAAAACATGTCTATGTATATATTTATTACAATTATCTGGTTGTAGTAATATTTTAAAGTAATCATTCTGCCTTTGTTTTCTTTCATGTCAATGGACTACTGCTCAATGTTACCTAGGATTCAGTTGAGGTCATCCTGAACCAGACACCAAGATTTAGTCACTTCTGTTTTCCTAAAGAAGATTGAAGATTTTGTTTGTCTCTGCAAAACACAGGATGAGAAAAGACATGATTAATGACTGAAGGATGGAATATGTAGTTAAGTCTGAGCTGATGTAGGATACTGTTTCTGATTAGGAGACCAATATTGCTGTGGAACAGCCTCTTCAGTTGTTACAGAGAGGGAGAACATCTACCGAGGTGGAGCTCTTCCCTCTGTTGTGGCCATACTGTATTGGGTGTCCTAATTAAGTTGAAAAGGTATCATGAGAGAATGTGGGTAGGAGAAAGGCAGCCATAGTGAGAAAATAGTGACACTAACGGTTTAACATAAAGACTGGTACAACCTCTGAACAAACTGCCGTTGGTGGATGGGAACATTCAGTGTGACCGAGTCTGCAGTTAAGTGTTATCTCCTCTCTTAGATTAAGATAGTGATTGACAATGCACTTTGAATGGTAGGGTACATAGGGGTAAAGAAGGATGAAAGACAGAAAGCAAAAGCGGAGCAAAGGAAGAGGAAAAGGATAGCTCCTACTGCTCTTTGAATATGTGTATCTCAACAGCATTGCTCTGACCTACCTTTGAGGGTCCAGCTTGAGTTTCTCCAATTAATATAATTTTCCATTGTTATTTCATTCTGTCTTTCTCCTTCACCCATCAAGATTTCTCTTGACAGATCTTCACTTGAAGATAAGAATTAAGGACAGAAAGAGCTTCCTGGGCTGCATAAAAAGAAGCATGTCCAGCGGGCCAAGGGAGGTGATTCTCTTCCTCTGGTCTCCATGAGACCCCACATGGAGTACCGCACCCAAGTCTGGGGCCTCCTGCACAAGAAAGACATTGCTGAAGCAGGTCCAGAGGAGGGCCATGAAGTTGATCAAAGGAATGGAGCACTTCTCCTGTGAAGACAGGCTGAGAGAGCTGGGGTTGTTCAACCTGGAGAAGAGAAGGCTCCAGGAACATCGTATTGTGGTCTTTCAATATTTAAAGGGAGCTTATAGGAAAGACAGAGGCTTTTTACCAGGGCCTGTAGTGACAGGAGAAGGGGTAATGGTTTTAAACTAAAAGAAGGGAGATTTAGATTACAAATAAGGAAGAATTTTTTTACATGAGGGTGGTAAGACGCTGGAACAGGTTTCCCAGAGAGGTTGCGGATGCCCTATCGCTGCAAGTGTTCAAGGGATGGGGCTTGGAGCAACCTGATCTAAAGAAAGATGTTCCTGCCCATGGCAAAGGAGCTGGCCTAGATGATTTTTGAAGGTCCCTTCCAAACCATACTATTGTGTGATTCTATAAAGTCTGATTTCCAGAGCTGCTTTCTTTAAGACTTTGTTTAGCAAGTTTGTTTCTTCAATATTCACTCATTTATTTTAATTAGTGAGAATTCTGCAGGTCATCACAACAAGCAAGCAAGGAAAAAAACAACAACAAAACCAAAAACCTAACAACCTTGTCAACATCTTTCTTGCAACTGTTTGTTTTTTGACAGATTTCCCGCAGTCCCTCAGGAAATACAATGTCCACAGCACCAGCCCACCTACTGTATCGACATATTTCAGTTTTCCATATCAGCTCTTCAACTGACTTACTAAAAAAGCAATTTATCAGAGTCTCCAATAGAAGCACCCTCTCTCCTACCCCCACCTCTTTTGCTCTGCGTTCATTTATACTGTTCTCTGTCAAAAGGAAGAAATTACCACCTAGTAGTCTTTCAGTTAGCTTTTTTTTATTTTATTTTTTTCTTCAGGTATGTTCTGGTATGTGTATCTCAACTTTCAGGTACATCTCACATACTTATTTCTTACATGCCTAGATGACAAACTTTCAGACACAAAAATAGTAATGACAGATCATTCTCAGGATGACTCCCATTCCTGAGACAAAACAGAAGTCTGGGATGCCTCTTACTGATATTGACAAATGACAAATCAAATTTAGAGGTGAGGCATCACTATTGGTTTCACCATCCCTGTTTGGGAATTTTCAGGAAAATAATAATGAATATCCATTGCTGTATTTACACGGTCTCTGAGAGTCCTGCTGTTTTCTGAAGTTATGATGGCGTATATGCTTCTTACAGAGTTGCAATTGATTATTTCTCTTTAGATATGACTTAGCAAGTGGTAAGGAACAGTTTCTATAAAAGGCAGGTTGTTTCAAAGCAATATGTGGAAAAGTAAGACATCATCTTAGAGAGACTTCCAGGACAGGAACAATGTTGGGAGAAGGCAGTTTGGAAAACTGGAAATGTTTTACTTCCTGCTTATGAAAGACGCCTTGATTCAAGGTCCTTGCAAATTATAAAATGAAACAAGCAAATAATTGTGTTTAGACTGTTTTCTTGTGTTATTTTTTTTAAATCAAGATCACCTGCCAAAAAGTAAAAATGCAGCATGTTCATATATATGTTTTATATTTCAACCTTTTATTTTATTTCTGAATGTAGACTGCTTTCAGGCAGTTAAAATGTGATATATTTAATTCCTCCCTTTTTAATTTGCATTTAAAATTTTTGGTAGATTCTACTGACAAAGGTCGGACCGTTTAACCAATAGAAACTTACTTTTTAAGTAAACTTCAATAACCCTCTCTCTAGAATGAATAATATAAGCCTAGTGCCATCAGTAGGACTGCAGGTTTATGAGTGGACTGACCATGGGATACGTCTAATCTAGTGGCTTTTCCTTTCACATTTGTTGCAAGTTATTTTTTCCTGTTTCTAAACCCCCAGTGCCAAGATGGATCTGTAAAAGCTTCCTAATTTAAAAGATCAATTATTGTTAATGGTGTTTATACATGATTTTAATTGTTTAATAGCTGTCTATTCCTTTGCAGATAGTTTTTTTTCATTAGGCTAGACCTTGGAATGCACTGACATAATGCTTTTTAGATCGTCTGTGTGCTCAGCAGCCATGCAGAGAACAAGAAGATGGACGAAGATGGACTTTTTTAGTAGGATGGGATATACGTAATTAATACTACATCATTCATATTGGACAGAATGAGAAGATTATTTTTTTTTTTGAAAGAAATGTTCATGTAATGGGAAGTAAAAAATGCACCTGTTGAATGGACTTTCAGAATGTCTTGGTAAAAATAAACAAAACACTTTTCCTCTCTCATATTTCTTCTTCCTTTTATATCATCCACTCCCTGAATCATACAGCAAATGAATAATAATAATACCAATAACGAAATCAAAAAACAGCCCTCTCCAAAGGTCATCCAAACTTCTCCCACACACCGCTGCCTACTCCTTCCCTCACCCCAATAAACAACGTCGATCCGTTTATATAAGCAAAGCTTTGTATCTCAGGAAATAGCCTGGCTTCTAAAAATCAGCTGAGCTACTTACAGCAAAGTGGATTTTACTTTATCACTAAATCGTAAAAAAGCAGGATTAAGGATTGTTTCCTTTTAAATTTCTCAAGCTTCTGCTTCAAAGCAGGGTAGAAGCCTATCGTAAAGCACGGCTTCAGCGCTGAGTAATCCCTTTCCTTCGTGCAGTGGTGGGGAATGGGGTTTTTTGTTCCACTCTGAGATATTGCCCTGTATTTACCCGTCTCCGCAGGTGTCACTAAACAAGTTTTATTCCTCCTCTCATCCCTCACCACATCTGTAGGAATCTTGTCCTCTGCTTGCTTCATTAGGCACCAGGCAGACCCAGCCAGGGTGGTCTCTTTGAGGGGAAAAAAAATAAAAATAATAAAAAAAAAAGAGACCATCCTAGTGAATGAAACTATAATTCTTCAGTTCTGTTCCTGAGCTTTGAGGGGTTTGAGGGATGCAGGGGCAAACAGGGGAAGAGCAGCCATTAGGGCCGTTCAGAGCATGCGGACATCAAAGTCTCCCCACACACTCAGGAGCTCTCCCCGCCAGAGCACGCTGTTAGCTCTCTGGGCTTCATGCATTATGCAGGCCGTGGAGACTGCTCTTTGATCAGGGGGAAACTGAGAAGAAAAAGCACAGGAAACAGCCCAAGAGGGTTGCTTTGCAAGTGGATAGCTGCCTGCTCTTCTGCAGTTACCTTTGCTTTCAAGGCTCTTCCTTTTGTCTTACCAAGTTTCAAAGGACAGAGAAGAGCAGCTTTGTGTTTGATTCCCAGGTAAGGCCTCATGGGGGGAAAAAAAAAGAAGCAAGGAATAGGCAGGAGGCTGACGGCCTACTTCTGTGACTGGGTTCTAGTTAGCTTCTTTAGTTTTGTTTATAAGTAGTGTCCTAGATTTTAGCCAAGGCCTTAACAACATGTAAAACCAGGAACAATATAGAGCAGAGGGCAGCAAATCAAGGTTTCCTGCAAGAATCACTGTGCTGGTTTTTGTTCTTGCCCTACCTTGTAGTCTTGCCTGGCTGAACAGCAGGAGGGTGTATGGGGAGGGAACAAGACTCTTTTGAAGGATGAATCCCTTCCTGTCCTCCTGCCATTCCAGCTCTACGTTCTGTACAGTGTGTGTATCCCAGGGGGGTGACTCCACCTGCAAAGGAAGATTCCTGTCTTTTGCTCAGTACTGGTCTGATAAACCACGTGAAGTCTAAGGACTGTTGAAATTGGGTCCAATTAAGAACCACCTCCACTAAGGCGGGTTTATTTAGAACAGGATAACCTTTGTTTGCCACAGATGCTTGCCAGTCCTAAAGAACTACAGCAGATAATTGGGCCACTGGTGTGCAAATGCGTACTTGTTTGTCGGGCCATTTGGCTATGTCTATATTCTACTTAGGCAGTGACAGCAACTTGCTGTATTATACTGTTAATTTTTTAAAATCATATCTGGCAGTTGTGGTCAGGATTAGCTAGCAGTCTGTGGGCAATTCTCAGGCATTAACCAGCCAACACAGGCCACGGACCATTTCCAAGAAGCCATCCTGTTTTGGAAGGCAAGAGAGTTTAATAGCATAGATACTGACCGCTCCATGTCAGTAGTATCAGTTCCGGAGGAAAGTCCCAGTGCATTTAATTTAATAGTGTACATGTAGCCTTCCCTTAATTCTTCTAAACAAGCATTGGCTACATATCTGAAATAATCCAAAAGTGGGGATGAAAACTGGATGCTCCCATCCCAGCTGACTATTCTCACAATGAGTTTGTGCTCTTTCATGACGGTTTTCCTCCTGTGGCCATAAACTGCATTCCCATCTCTACAGTAGCCCAGATTCCTCCACAGGAAGGATGGGAGCATCTCTGCCCAGGCTCTGTGCAGACTCTAGGCTAGCTTGGGTTTCTCCCTTGGCATATGGAAGATCTCCAGTGAAAGAGGGCCTAGGACTCACACTTTTCCCCTCTGAGCTCTCCCTTCTGAACCTTTTTGTACAGGGTCTGTTACAAGGTCTGTCTGGGATGGATCGAGATTTAGATTAGATGTTAGGAAGAAATTCTTGACTGTGAGGGTGGTGAGGCACTGGAAAAGGTTGCCCAGAGAAGCTGTGGAGGCCCCATCATTGGCAGTGTTCAGGGCCAGGTTGGATGGGGCTTTGGGCAACCTGGTCTAGTGGAGGGTGTCCCTGCCCATGGCAGGGGAGTTGGAAGTAGATTGGCTTTGAGGTCCCTTCCAACCCAAACCATTCTATGATTCTATGATTCTTCACAGCAGCTGGTACGGTTTTACATTTGTGACCAAAAATAAGATACTCATGATTTTTCTGTTGCTGAACAGTGTTTGTACAGCATCAAGGCTTTCCTTGATTTCCCCTTTGCCCCAACAATGTGCCATTGGGGGTGTGCAAAATGTTGGGATGCATACAACCAGGCAGATGACCCACACTAACCAAAGAGCTATTCCATGCTGTATAACATCATGCTCAGCAATACAGAGGGAGCAGAGGGTGTTCAGGGATGTTAGCCACCTCTCTTGCTTGGGAACTATTTGGCATCAGTCTACCTGCAGGAAGTGGTTTTTGCATCGCTTGTGTCATTTTGTTTTCTTTTTCTCTTCTTCCACTTCTCCCTTCCTTATAGAAGAAATTTTATCTTGACTTACAAATTTTCTTGCTTTCACTTTCCCTTTCCTCTTCCCCTGTCCAGCTGGGTGTTGGAGTGAGCGGTGGTCTGCTGCTTAGCTGTCCACTGGGGATAAGCCACAACAATTTTACAAAACACAGATGAAATCAGCACCTGAAATGGTACCTTAGGCTCAGTACTGTGAATGCCACACATGGAGCTGGGCACCTGATTCCTAACTGGTGGACTAGAGAATGACTTTTTCTTTAAACCCATCCATTCTTTTCTGCATTCAGCCTGTGTTCTCTCAATTTCCCCTCCTACAAGAGTAACACTGCAGAACTGTGGCAGAAGTAAAACAAATACGAAATTCTGAGAGTGAGGAGTCTAGATATGCAACTTCTACCAACTTACACCTTTCTTGGACTGTTTAGGAAATTCACCTCAATCAGATGTTCAGCTATGATAAATAATAAAATGAGTAGCATAAATATTATCCAACTCACCTGGAAAGCACTCATTACAGCAAATAGCATATGCCAACCTACCCCAATAATAATATTTATGTTTGGAAAAAAAATTAATTCTCCATAATGTTATTCGTGAGGCATATCTACAGGAAAAAAAAGGTGATGAGCGCTCCCCACTTATTTATATTTTTTAACGGACTTGGTGGCTTCTTTGCTTGCTGAGAATAGTCCCACAGCAGATGTCTAATGGCACTTACCAAGGTCCTGGAGACCAAGTTGATAATAACTAAAAAGTGCAATTACAATAATTTTCTCAGAGTGCCACTGGGTAAAATCCTCCCCGTTACTGTGCACAGGCTTTTAAGCAATTTTCAATCTGTGCCTCATTACACAGTTAGCAACATGTTCTTTCTCACCCCCAGCCATTTGGAAGGATAAGCAGGAGTGGAAGGGCTTTTACCTCAGCACTACTTTCAGAGTTATTTTCCCATTTCATTGTGCTGATGAGGCTTTTCTCTCAACAGCTACAGATTGCATCCTGTTTTGGTCCCAGTGAAGTGAAATCAAACTCAAGAAGGTAATTCAATTGCATGTCTAGCACATGAAAGCTGACAGTTTTCTCCAGCATAGATTGTTCCATTTCTGAAAGTTCCCAGTTACCTTTCGGTCATACTTTGAAATTGCAGGGACTCGAGGGCAGAAACTGCCAGTTATTCTTTGTAACTTTGTTAAGTTGCAATGTTTAACACAATGTGGTCCAAGGGTGGATGAAATTAGGACATAATGTATTTCAGCAGCAGGTGAAATCCTACTGTTGGTACAATATTCACAGTAGAGTCTCAGTGGTTCTTTCTGGGCATAATGTTTGTCGATGGGTCCAAAACTCAGCTCTTTGAGACTGATTTTAATGGTACTGCATACAAGACTGGGCAGTAAATTACATATCCTCATTGATGACTGATTTAAAGGGAAGTTAGACGTTCAGATCATAAGGTAAAGATTGAAACTTGAAAGTCCATGGTGTCCATGTTAAGTGATGGATCAATAACCATGGTACCATGTAGTCATATACGTGTTTTTAGCAGGCACAGTGATTTTCCTCTTTGTATACTGTACTGCACTACTATGGGCTGAAATGACTGTAAATACAAATTTTTTCTTGGTGGCAAAAGATTAGGAATATTTCAAGTCAGCATCTCTTATTCACAGCTTTTCTGCCCTGCTCTGAAAGACAACAGCATAAGTGTGGAATTATTTCTTTTTAAAGTATTTGAATGACATAAGTTTCTGGACCATTTTTAAGGCAAATGGAACTTTCCCGTTCAAATAATTCCTTGGTGACTGGAATTAAGCCAAATCATTCATATACTTTGCAAACCTAAGCCATTAATATCTTTGCAGAAAAAAAAAAATCCTATTTTTCTCTTGAAACAAATCTCACATTTCAACTTATTTATGAAATCTGTTGTTTGCCAACTGTGAATATTTCTACTCTTTCTTCTTCACTCATAGCTGTCCATGACAATTTTTGTAAATAGTTAATATTAGCCTCTGCTCACACCCTTTTCCCCTATTCTTGACCTTTCTTTCAACATCTGAAAGAGATTTGCTGAATGGAGAAAAGATCACTGCTCTGAGACATGACGATAATCAAATTCTGATTTGGAGACACGGGTCTGTTTAGGAGTATGATATTTGATTGGAAGGGATTTCTTAGCTTGCAGAGCTCAGCTCACTTTTATTGCAGAAAATAGTGTCTTGGAACCTCAGTTAGAAAATCACTGACTAACACCTTGAGGAAAGCTCAGGTTCCACTTCCCTTTACTCTTACCAGAAGGCTATTTCAAACCATATAGCTTGGTAGCTGGAAGCCTTTTATTTTCAGCCAAATTGCAGTAGTAGTTAGTTTATAGGAGTTTCTTTTTTGTGTTCTGTCATTTTTCCTTCAACAAAAATAGCTATTCTTCTCCCTAAGTGTTACCTCCATAATGTTTACAGGCAGCATTTCTGCCCCTTTTATCATGATTTTCTTTTTTTTTAGACTAAAGCCAACCTCTTCAGCTCCTGAAAGGTTTTCCTTCTCCTCTGTTTTCATGTTACTCTATATATTCCTTCCTTCCTTCCTTCCTTCCTTCCTTCCTTCCTTCCTTCCTTCCTTCCTTCCTTCCTTCCTTCCTTCCTTCCTTCCTTCCCTCTGCGATCACCTTTTGTCCTGCTAGAATTGTCTCAATACTTCTTTTAAACACGCATGAACCATGAGAAACCATGAGGTTTTGGTCAACTGCCTGTAATACATGAATCCTGACAATGAGAGCAACTGCAGAATCAGCCAGGTGTTTCAGGTCTGGTTGGCTTCCCAGTCACACCTGATGTGTCCTCAGACACTGACTGACTTATGAACTTCCCATTGTATTCAAAGGTAAGTCTGCAGGCAGCTTGACAGAGTGTGGACCAGGGCCAGCTGGGACTGTTGAGCAGACTAGATGCTGTAATTATTACATGGCCCTTGTAACAGCATGGACAGGAAAAATAACACTGCTTCCTGGCCAGAGGAACAGGCGCAGACCAGGTAGAGTCATATTCTGCTCTACTGAAGCAACTATGCTATATAATTTAGATCTAGTGCTAAACAAGTCACAGTCCTCCCCCAAATAACGTTTAATTTGTGAGAAGTCCCAGCCAGCTCTGACAGAAAGCATAGTTATTGCTAAGCATAAAAGAGCCTCAGAAGAGAAAAGATAATACGGACAGTTTGCTATTCATCATGCCACAGTACTGTAGAAAGTGAGGCCAGGAAAGCAGAACTAACTGCCCATTATACAAACGCCACGGTGCCCATGCTACGAGCATATTGGGAGTCTTCTGCATCTGAGAGCTTTAACAGGCACAGGCACTTTGTCAAAAACCATCAGTTCCAGTTTGACGGCAACCAAAAAACAAAGCAGGAGTGGGTTTTGTCTCTGGTTTGGCTCCAGGATAAAACCTTCTCAAACTGGTCGGAAGGCACAGTAGGTCAGGCTAAGAAACATAAATTGACAGTACTGAACTGTCCGTGGTGACAGCAGGAGCTGTGAGATGAGGTTTTGGTTTCCATCAGCCTTTCCAACAGAAAGTAAACACTTTATTCAAAAACACTCAGCTACTGCAGTGAAGAGGGTGGGCACTCTGGAGGAACAGGTACCTTGGGAATCACTTTTCGCCTGTTTGCATTTGGTGTAGTTTATAACCCCACAAAGTGCAATGTACACACTGTCAGTGAGGACATCATCCACCTCTGCCTTTGGTGAAGGTGGAGTGGACGAACAAGATCTTTGGTGCATTTTGTAGCCTTTTTCTTTACCTCAGAGTGAGCAGCAGCCACCTCTGAACACAGACTGAATGCAGCAATACAGGACATCAACCTGAGAAAAACTTTGGAGCTCACCTTCTTCTGTCTTCCCTTATGTTTTAACTTTAGTTTTAACTTTGCAGTGTCAGGAGATTTTAATCCCCTCAATATATATAGTATAAGTTTAGGCTGGTTTAGTGTTCAGATGAGCACAATGGCAACGCAGTTACTAATGCTAGCTCCTTTCAAAGGGAAAAAAACCCAACCAACCCTGCCTGGTTGCTAGCAAAAGAGGGTAGATGTGTTTTTAAAATTTAAGGGGGGAAATGAGAGAAAGAGGAGAGGTCACAGCTCACTTCATCACTTAAGAACCCAAGGAACTACTCAATAAGTTTAGTCATCTTAACCTTAGGCATTAATTTCAAAGCAATAGATAATCATTATAAACCTAAGTCTATACTAATGCTGAGTTACTTTGCTGCTAAAAAGAAGACAATGAGATCAACTTATCTAATAAAGATCAAGCTTGCACTTTAGAATTCTTTTTTTTTTCCAATGAAGCCTCCTGCTTACAGAAAGGGTGAGAACTTAACACCTTAGTGAATTCTATCCCCCCATCAAATTTAGATTAAATTGGACTCTAGCTGAAATGCTTAGTGGGACTGTATGAGCCTCATTTCCTCAAGAAAATAGTCTGTAAAATTGCTGAGGGAATATTGAAACACTTTTACTCTGAAAGAACAAGTGGAGCACCGATACTTCTTCACCACCACACTTCTCCTTTAGGGCTGATTGCAAACCTCTCCTGCATACATTGGCAATCAGAGGATGCTTTTAATGGATTCCACTTTTCCATTTCCTCTTGTTCAAAGGAGGGGTCAATATTTGCACTGATTGGGGAACCATTGAAAAATTTCTGTTAAAAGCCTTTAAACTACAAAACCTACAAGCACTCTGGTCTAATAGGAGTATTGCTTCAAAATTGCCCCAGTGAAGATTAAGCAGGTGATTAACATGTTGTGACTGATATGAGTGTTTTCAACATCTCACAATTGTTGTGGGTTTTTTTAATGCCTGCTTTACTTGTTTCTTTTAGCACTGCAGCCTAAAAATGTGTTTCTTTCTTCTGTGAAAGGTGAGCACTACAGAGATATCCAAAATAGTTTTGATTAACATGTCTGAAGCTTTAAAAACCTCAGAGTCTTGACTGAGTGGTCTCTAAAAATTTATTTTTATTTTTTTTTACACAAGAACTTTTTCCTCTATTACAGAATTCCTTATTAATTTCCCCTGCTCCAGGTATTTCATTCTACTTTAGGACTGTACTTGGTCTGGCCTCTGATATATATATTTTTTAGCCATTTGCGATCTGAATCAGAGCAAAAAGGATGGTGCACCCGACCCTTGAGTACATTACACTTGGTCGGACCCACAAGAATATCCTCTGAAATAATAAACAAATTAAAAAAAAAAAAAAAGGAAGCAGAGCTTTCTCAGTGCAGATTTAAAGTTGTACTACAAAGTCTTCTAAGAGCCAGTACCACCGTACAGAAATTGTACTCTTGGGATCTGCTTTTTCCAACAAACCTGTGGTAGAGAGGGGGAATGAAACTGCCAATGTAAAAAAATGTTTTACTTAAAATACTCGGTTCCCCTCTGGAGAATTAATGAGTAATTTTCACTCCTGTGGGAAGTGTACTGGACAGGAAGGCATTCAGCACATGCTGCTGTCCCTAGAGAGAGAGAGAATTGGAGGCATATTTTGGTGGTTGGGTCTGCATAATGGGATCTTTATTATGTGGTGGAAACTTTCTTCCAAGACAAACTGAAGGGCTTTGCAGTATGGGGCAAAGTTAGGCAGAAGAATCTTGTTCTTGGGAGTATTTTTCATGGCTTGAACTTCCCTTTGCCTTTTATTTGTTTATGAAAAAAAAAAGCCCATATGAAAGCCCGTTCATAAAGAGGCTGTGGCATTCACTAATTTAGGTTGGTTGAAAACAAGATCAGCTGAAATCAGTCCTTTCACTTGTCTCTTTTAGGAGTAATTCTGTTCTAGCTGTTGGATCCCAGGGTAATGCAGAAAGCAGTGTCTGTGCCCTGCATCCTCCCTCCCTCCCCTTGGAGTAAGAAGGAGTGGAAGAGGAAGAACGGTGATATAGTGTGATCCTGTCATTTACTGAGGAAGCCAGAAGGGCTGACATACTTCTACTTTAGCTCTGACACATTTTGACCTCAGATTTTATTTCTGGAGCAGAGCTGTTTACTGTGACACTTGAATCAGACCTGAGATAGGGATGTCAGCCCAGAAATTGGTCAAATGTACTTGCTCCATCTTGAGCACATGAATCGGCATTATCACAGCTTTTCTAGCATGCTTCCAGATGATTCTAGCTTGGAAAGACCTCAGTGTTTCTAACAGGCATTAATTTCCATCCATTTTAACAAAAAGAGAAGGAGACACATAGATAGAAGCCGTGATACCCTAAGAGAACAGTCAAGGTCGTGGCTGATGACAGCAGAGGAACAGTCAAAAGTTGGCCCAATTGATGCATCTGTTTTTCCAGAGAGGACCACACTGAAAGGCTTTTAAAAAAATATAATACAAAAAAATCCTAATATTAATCTAAAATAGAAACTTGTTGCTTATCTGTAACAACTCCAACAGCTGGCTGCCTACTAAAGTGATTTAAGAGGATTTTAGTATTTAACTATGATTTCTCTTTTTGTTGTTTGTGTTTATACCGTCAAAATATGGCAACAGAGAAAACATGAATTTATATAACATAAACAACAGCGTTATTCTAATGCAGTGCTAATCTTTCTCTGTGTATGAATCACCTCGTAGAAAAGGAAGTATAGGGCACCAGAAACCCAAGAAGGTTTACAGAATGTATCTAGCATCTGCTTGCTGCTGAGCTTTGACATGTTATCAGCAGAATGGATTAAGCTTTTCAGTACAGTGTCTTTCCTTAAAAAGGTTAAGGGTGTTCAACCCTGAAGAAGAAATCCAGGAATGGAGTAGCCAAGTAGCAGGTCTGTTCCATTTCCAGCTTGATATTTGCACATTTTCCAGTGGAAAAATCCATCCAAGCTTTCATATAGACTTCATGTTGGACAAGTATTGCCTTCTGTTGGAGGACATGCCCATATCAAAGATTCACCGGCCATTTTAACGGAAGTCTGCAAGCACAAAGGTGGCATTTAACTAAAGCTTCATGGCAGTTACTGTGTTAAGAGCTTGATCCGTTGCAATCTTCCTGTTAAATTCCTGCTGGCTCTGTGCCCTCATGCTTTTTGATAGTACAATAGCCTAATCTGAGCTCACAGTTTTGTTAATAAGGAGCAGCGAGTCCTGAATAGCCTCCTGTCAAACAAATCAGATTTGTAAGAACTCAGTGGACAACTTTTAAGAAAGTTGTGAGGTAAAACACAAAGCAAGCCTACAGGCATTGAGCCCAAATTTGCCATGTGCTGGATCTGAATCTCCAGCTTATGTGGTCTGCAGTTGGAAAAACATAAGGAAACAGTGATTCATATACTCTCAGGATACATGACGTGTGTCTAGAAAAGGGAAATGATTTACCAGAGGTAAAGCTGCACATCAGAATAACACACAGCTTTGCCTTTACAGCCGTCCCGTTGTGCGCTTGGGCATGGCGTGTCACCTACCTGAGGTTGCTTCTAACATCGTATCCTTGGTCTGTCACAGTCCCGCCGGTGTGCACAATGCCAGTCGAGGAAATGCACAGCTCGTTGTGTTTGTATGAACCAATACTGACATCGTGTGGCTGCCTGGCAAGGGGAGGAGGCCTCTTCCTCAGGCGTCTCTTGTGACCGTCCACTGACTGTAGGACTAACAATCCCCGTGATTTTTAAACCTTGTTAGTGATTTGCAGCTTGGGAAGACAACATAAAAGTAACAAAATATGAGTCTTCTCTCCTGTTTTCTTTCTGATAATTTGGGGAACCATGGCTAGGGCCATCCTGCGTGTTACGTACAACGTGATTGTGCAGGTTGTTGGAGGCTGGGAACAACACTCCACCGATTCACCTGTATCAGTGGGATTTCAGCTATGGAGGAAACGACATGGCCACGCGGGTGCAGGGCTGGATTCAGTTTGCTGTTGAAAATAAAAGCAAAGATTTGTTGCCTGCTTAGTCCTGCCAAAGACCTTGATTGTCAAAGACATTCACAAGGAGACAAGGCAGCATGCCACTTTCACAATCACAACCCCGTGTAGCACAAAATGCTCTTGGGAAAGTTCAGATCTAACCCAGACTGAACCAGACACAAGAGTCTCCAGTTACTATTACCAGTGATTTAAAATAGCTTTCGTTTTGACTAGCTGTGTCTCCCTGCCATGTAGAGATTGCTTTTATGATTTATCAAAGCTTCTTAAGGATGTTCTTTCTGAGCTGCCTGCTGCTTCTTTACAGTTAGCACAGTAGTGTGCATCACTAGAGAGATATTGCTGTATATGTTCCACATTAAAGATCAGACAGGGTAATCCTTAAATAACTCTGCAGCTAAAAAGCTCGTGGCAGCTTTGGATTATACAAGCAGGCAAGATGTATGCCTGGGCAAAGAGGCTGTACAATTTAAAGTGAGACAGTTCTACAATTTTGAAGTCCAAGTCCACCAAAATAATTTGAAATTTGGTAGAGAAATCATCAGATCTAACAAATTGATGTAGCATAGACAGTGCTTCCTGAGCTAATCTACCACTACTGCACATTGCAAGGCAGTCTTCCTGTATTTCTATAAAGTAACATCATCGCTCTCTGCAGTCCCTGCCATGGAGTGAGTCCAGAGGAGGCCATGAAGTTGATCAGAGGGCTGGCACCTCTCCTATGAGGACAGACTGAGGGAGTTGGGCTTGTTCAGCCTGGAGAAGAGAAGGCTCCGGGGAGACCTAATTGTGGCCTTCCAGTACCTGAAGGGTCCTACAGGAAAGCTGGCGAGGGGTTATTAACAAGAGCAGGAAGTGGTAGAAAAAGGGGCAATGGGTTTAAAGTAAAAAAGGGGAGATTTAGATTAGATGTTAGAAGGAAATTCTTCACTGTGAGGGTGGTGAGGCACTGGAAAAGGTTGCCCAGAGAAGCTGTGGAGGCCCCATCCCTGGCAGTGTTCAAGGCCAGCTTGGATGGGGCTTTGGGCAACCTGGTCTAGTGGAGGGTGTCCCTGCCCATGGCAGGGCGGTTGGACCTAGATGATCTTTGAGGTCCCTTCCAATCCGAACCATTCTATGATTCTATGAACATTGTCTTGAAACCACACCTCATGCTACTTATGGGATGAACCTATTCTGGATGCAGGAGCAACAACTGCTATTAATGATTAATTAAAAGCTGAGTTTGAACACGAAATGCAGTGGACATGCAATGAGAGGGAGAAAAGGCAAGCAATGATGAAATATAGAGTTTCCAGTTTGGATGGTGATTCTTATTTGCAATTTCCTGGCTCAAGGAAGAAAAGCACAGCCCAAGTTTCATCTGTCTGTCCAAATGTGTGCAATTTTGTATGAATATGAACCTATTAGTTCCCTATTTGGACAAAGGCCTACAGCAGAATTAACTGTAAGCAATGTAGATGTTAATAATACTTCTGTGCATGTGTCTCTGTCTGTGTGAGCATGTGTGAATGTAAGTCAGTCCTTCTCTGACTCAAATTAGAGAGGAAAACTTTGGGGTACGGTAATGAAAACTGGATCAGGCCAGTGTGAGCTTTCAGGAATCATCCAAGCTGAAGGTTGCCGATATCACCATGCTGTACATATCAGTGTCTGATCAATGACACTTGGAAGGATGAAATGCAGAAAGCCCACACTCTCATTCTTTTCTTGAGTAATTAGGCTTCAATTCCAGCACAGTAGTGAACTCAAAGTCCTGCAGACAAGTTTTGTCTTATTTGTTTGCTAATTACAGTCTTAACTGTGTCAATAAGTGTTTGGGTCTGCTCTGATTCACTCTTTATATTTAAATTTACCTCATGATTTTTCAGCCACCTTTCCGTCACAGTTTGTACTATTTTGGTAATGGGCAGGGGAGAAGGATGTTTCTGTATTGGGGTGAAGGTTAGAGGAAAAGCAGAAGAAATTGGGATATAAAGATGTTGGGAAGGGACACAGGTTGCAGCTGTAGGTGTAAGCTACATAGGGGAGAACAGGACCAAAACTCAGACACACGCAGGCTGGTGGGATTCAGAATGCACTGTGCTTCCAGGTGTTTAAGAGGCTTTAGACCAGATTCACTTTGGGCTATAAACAGTAACATTTTACTAGCCTGTCTACTTGCCTTTAGCTCTCCATCCATTAAGGAAAGAAAACACTAGCTGGCCCTAATCTTGAAAAAACAAGAAAAGTTTCTGTGACCTGGCTTCAGAGCAGCCCTGAGGAGAAGGACTTTGGGGTGCAGGTTGATGAAAAGCTCAACACGAGCCGGCAGTGTGTGCTGGCAGCCCAGAAAGCCACCCGTGTCCTGGGCTGCATCAAAAACAGTGTGGGCAGCAGGGTGAGGGAGGGGATTCTGC
>VWZZ01004663.1:0-29764 GCA_013399095.1 Psophia crepitans | reverse complement strand
AAAAGGGAAGGAAGGAAGGAAGGAAGGAAGGAAGGAAGGAAGCAAGCAGACTGGAGTAAACCAGTGTGAATTGAGTACAACATCTATCCAGAATCAGCAAAAGATCTTTTGTCCATCACAAAGGCCAAATTAACCAAAGGGTCTGTATTTCAGCTTCCCACTAAGGATTCATGAAGGATAATCTTGAATTCTGGAAAACATTCTGTTGGGTCAATTAATCAAAACCTCACATCGTACACATAAAATTCAGCTTGAAGGACTGGATTTGTACCCAACTGTCACAGTTTAAGCCTGGTAGGCAGCTAAGTACAGCACAGCTGCTCGCTCACACCCCCTCTCAGTGGGCGAGGGGAGAGAACAGGAAAAGTAAATGTGTGAAAACCTTTGTGTTGAGATAACAATAGTTTAATAATAAAACAAAACAAAAAAAGGGGCGGGGACAACAAAAAGGAAAAAAAATTTAAAATAAACAAAAAGCCCCAAGAAAAAAATTCGTGCAAAAAAAAATAAATAAATTGACTGATGCCCAGCAAGTCCCGGAGCAATGGCAGCCCTGGCCAACCTCCACACACACCATCTCCCCAGTTTTATTTCTGAGCATGATGTCACAGAATACCTTTTTGGTCATCTGGGGTCAGCTGTCCCGACTGTGTCCCCTCCCAACTCCTTGTGCACCCCCAGCCTACTCGCTGGTGGGGTGAGAAGAACAAAAGGCCTTGGCTCTGTGCGAGCACTGCTGAGCGATAGCAAATCATCTATCAATATCTGTATTATCAACACTGTTTTCAGCACAAATCCAAAACATGGCCCCATACAAGCTACTATGAAGAAAATTAACTGTATCCCAGTCAGAACCAGTACAAAATCTAAACCCAGTACTTCATAAGATGGTAGCTGATAATGCAGGGATGGTTTTGCTATTGCTCAGCAGTGCTTGAAGATGGCCCTTGCGGAAGATGGTAACTGCCTTTTTTTGATAGTTAATTTTGTAGCTTTACATGATTGCAGGGAAAGAGGAATACTGAGAAGAGGAACTCATGGAAGACATAGGCAAAAGAAAAGCAGGAGATGTAGTCAGATCATGGAAAGGGGACCCTGGCATCTTGAGAATGTCAGGGCAAAGCAGAAGATGGTAACTTAGGGAAATTTAAGCACCTCAAAGGACAATAAATTAGGGGAACCATGAACAAACAGAGCAAGAGACACAGTCTTGATGCGGTTGCGTGTGATCTCAAAGGCAAAACCAAAGCAGAGAAGAGTGAGCTCCAGCTAAACAAGTTCCAGACTACGTATTTTATGACTCCAAAATTAATGGACTAATTTTTACTCAGTGATTATCTGTACACAGAGTTGTGTGGTAGTTAACGAAGTTCCTGTGACTCTAATAGTACCTTGCCATAATGCAACTGCGTTAAAGAGTAAGAATGAGTAGGCTGAACTCTGACTCCAAAAGACCTGGATTTATACTGATTTATACCTGAAAATAATTCAGTGATCAAATACACACTGGTGGGTAAATAAATATTAAAGATTCAGCTAGAAATTGTCAGTTATTTAACAACATTTGACAAAATTGTTGAGCATAAGTATTGAAACAAAACAAAACACTCCATAAGAGTTCTCCATGGACATGACCTTTAGCATCTAAATGACCAGCTGGAGTAAAATACGTTAGGCTTTGATGATGATAATTTTTAAATGGAAATTTAAACCCACAAAGAAAATAATAATTCAGTTAGGCTGATACATATTGGCATGCTGAAACAGCTGCAGAAATGCCCATCACTCTTCAATATATATATAAAGCTTCATGGGATATTTGCATAAATCTTCACAAGGGTCTAACCCTGTTATTAGAAGTTCTCACCTTTCTTCTGCATAAACGCTTAGCTATTTCAAACGCAGAGGCAGAAAGGAAGAGATCTTTTTTTTAACATGCAGAAAGCACCAGAGGAACCTACAAATTCTTATGAAAGCTGTGGCTTGAATTCCCAGTTTTCACATCATCTTGTGACAGCTTTCTCTCAAGGGTGGCACTTCTCTGGCAAGGGAACAGTGAAGAGGATTGGTCAGTGGATATTTATGAAGTGCTTTGAAGTAAAATAGTGCTCAGTACTCCTGTTTTTAATTTCCAAAGCTCTGTGCTAAGGTTTCAAGCCTTTAAAATGCAATCCTTTAAAACTAAGCAATTTCAACTTTCTCTTTTGCCAGCAGACAGACCTGATTTTGAAAATAAATTAACCATTTCATTAAAGAGAAAATAAGCATCCATTGGAGGCTGGGAAAAGACACATTTCCTGGCAAATTTTAGAGGAGCTTGATTCATCTCTTCAGTGCTTGCTTTTGGTGAAACAGAATAGTCTAAACTTGCATCAAGGTGTGAAAAACTGAAGAGTTAATCATAATGGCTGATGTCCAGTCCACAAACGCTGGGCCTCTGCTTTTTATCTACACCTTAGACACCCAAAATGTGAGTCTTATAATAAGCTCCCTGGTCAGAAAAGAGGAGTAAGAAACATCAAATGACACCAAAGCAGAAAACAAGATCACTCCTGCAAACTTTCAGTAGTACCTACCTGTCTTCATTGACTACACAGAGAAATTAAGACTTTTATTTTAGTAGAAATAATTCATTTTGCAACTAATTTTTAAGCACAAATTAGGTGATGAAATTAGACAGGCTAATTTCTGTCCTCAGAGTAAAAACATCTCCAGAGGTTTCTCCAGGTTTTTAGAAGTTCAGCACACAACTATTATCAGGAGATTGAAAACCACCCCCTTGAAAATCTTCCCAGTTGCAGAAAGTACTAGAACTTGTGTCCTTCAACTACTCTCACTACAGCAGTTTCTTTCCATCCACATTCAAGAAACAAATCTCCCATTTCGAAGAGATTAAATTCTTTCAAAAGTGGAGTTCAATGGGCTCCAGGAGCCCCAAAATGGTAGAAAATTTCCATCCAGCTGTTAATAAAGGCATGATACCTACTCAGTTGTTATAATCACATTTTCAAGTGCTTCAATTTTTTTTTTTAAATAGTTAATATCAATCCTTTTAAATGCTCTAAGTTACTTATATATAATATGTATTTAGAAGTGAAATAGAGATGGAAAACAAATCAAGGCATCTTTGAGTCTTTTTGCCATGTTCTTCTATGAACTTGTCAACAAAACTGGGTAAGTTTTTGTTCTTCTTTCTTCCAGAATTACTGTGCCATTCCAAGCTAGATAACTGTAACTGAAAAGTAAATGGCTTCAGAGTTCAAGTGCTATTTCGAAGCACAATATCCCTTCTTTGGGCCTTTGGTGTGGGGATAGAGGCCCACAAGAGTTCCAGCACTGTGTGGGATTCATCTGATCAAGTGCAAGTGTCAAGTAGATAGCTAAATCTGATATCCTGTATAGTCAGTGAAAAAGAACAGGCCTAGAGAAAATTAGACCAGAAAAGTAAAATAAGCCTGATAAATAAGCTTGATAAATCACACCCTAAATGTGCATCTTTCACTGATCATAAAAAGAGTTAAATTACCCCCGTTAGGCCACAAAGAGACATCTACCCCACAATTACTTAAATTTAAGTGAGACGATACTATCCTGTATTGAGTTTTTCAATTCTTTATAAGGTTGGGGTTTTTTATGATGATGGTGGTGAGACACTGGAATGTGTTGCCCAGACAAGTTTTATTTGCACCATCATTGGAAGCGCTCAAAGTCAGGTTGGATGGGACTTTGGTTAGCCTCATGGTTGTTCATGGCAAGGAGTGTGGACTAGATGATCTTTACAGGTTCCTTGCAACTCAAACCATTCTATGATTCTATGAAATTCATCCTTGCTAGTGCACCTTCCTGTCTTTCTTCCTCTAGTCTTTGCGCCATCTTTCAAAGCCCTGAGATCCTCTGTCTTTGCTGTTCTTTTCCTACATGTGGGCTATCACCTCTCCTTCAGAGAACTTACTCGTCTGGGCTACAGCCCAAACATCCATCTTTAACACTGGAAATCCTCAATAGCCAAATGTACTTTACCTCTTGGAGCCAAGCAATCCTCCATGCTGGTTGTAAGACTTCTAGATGCTAAAGAAACAACCTTGCATTCCTGGCTTTGTTTTTTTACTTAACTGAAGAATTCCATAGATATGAAAGGAGTTTTACATCAAATACAGATAACATCAAGCCCAGAGCTGGCTGTGGGCCTTGACTAGCTACAAAAATGTCATGGTTGTCCCTCCTGTGTTCAAGGTCTTGAAAAACTCTCTTATCCTCTGTGAATGTGAGAGCTTCACTTAAGAATTTAAGCACAGCCCCCATAGATATATCAAGCCAAGAAGAGCTTGTGCAGTTTGAAATTAAATCATTGTAGCAATACTGCTAATGTACCTAAATGTATAGAATCATAGAATGGTTAGGGTTGGAAAGGACCTCAACGATCATCTAGGTCCACCCCCCTGCCATAGGCAGGGACACCCTCCAGTAGACCAGGTTGACCAAAGCCCCATCCTCCTGGCCTTGAACACTTCCAGGGATGGGGCCTCCACAGCTTCTCTGGGCAACCTGTTCCAGTGCCTCACCACCCTCACAGTCTAGAATTTCTCCTGATATCTAATCTAAATCTCCCCTCTTTTAGTTTAAACCCATTACCCCTTGTCCCATCACTACACTCCCTGATAAACAGCCCCTTTCCAGCTTTCCTGTAGGCCTCTTCAGGTACTGGAATACAGCAATTAGGTCATCCTGGAGCCTTCTCTTCTCCAGGCTGAACAAGCCCAACTTTCTCAGCCTGAGAAAGAATTTAAAAAGGCTTTATGTGAAATGATAATACATTAAAATTCCACAGGTCAAGACAGAAACAAAGATGCTAACTGTGCATTATTTTGCTACTTATTATGAAGATAATTCTTAATATGTTTATATATATATTTTAAAAAAATAAATCTGAAAATAAGTCCATGTTGATTGTTATGGTTTGATGAAGTCCATCCACTTATATGTTATCTGTATTATAATGATGACAGAATTTTTTTTGCAATACTGTCTAAACAATTAGAGTGGGTTTACAATATTGAGAGTCATTATCAAGGCAACATCCCATTAAAAAGAATAAAAGAAGTAAAAACAGGGGAGGATATTCTGAGAACCTTAAAATGAATGCTCAGCTAGACCATTACTGCCAATATTTCCCATAATGTTCTGTCAGCATGAGGAAAATAAAATCTGTGTCTCATCATTTCTCAGGAATGACATCTCCCAGATTTTTCTGAGGCTCCATAGAAACTCTCTGCCATACCCTACAAGGAGCAAGCTGTAGGGACCTAATCCAACTTCATATACAATCCAACTCCAACTCTGAAATCAGACTCTGAGCCATGGAAGACTACTATATCTATAGGAACACGCAAACCTTTAGCTATGTTTATCCATCAGTCAGAGCACTCGTAGCAGTACGGAATGTGAAAGTGAACATAATGGAAGGCCCATCAACTTCTGCAGCAATACAAAAGAGATCTTTTTACATTTGCCTTCTCTCACAGTCATGCAAACAGAAGGCTGGGAATGCTGTCCAATGTACAAGGCAAGGCAAGAAAACACCAATCTGAATGCTAGAACAGCCACACTGGTATGTTGTCCCGTTATATTTAAAATTCTGTAAACAATTTACCAAGGAAGAAGTAAGCTGTGATATGTAAGTGTAGCTGGCACTAAAAGTTGAGGCTAAAAAGTGATAAAGACTTCACAAACAAGAAAGCAGGAACCACAAGTCCTTGATTCCTGACAGAATTTATTTTTAACTGGGAAAATCCAGCTTTTAGCTTCAAACTATCAATTCATAAAAGCGGGGGGGAAGAGAGAGAAAATAGTATCTACTGATTTAATTCAAGTACTGAGGTAGTACTTAATGTTTAGAACCTTGTCCATACTGAAACACAACATGTAACTGTTTCTGTATAATTTCTGCCCCTTTAAGGGGCAGATGATTTTTAGGTGCAATATACATTCCTATTTTCAGGTGATCTTAATCTCACCCTCTTGTACATTCCTTCTTTCTCCTTTCTATTTTAAAAACACGTCTACGTTATCAAACCACCCATGTTCTTTATCAGCCTTTAGCAGCTAGGTAGCAACTCTTTTCTTGAACTAATTCTATGTATGTTTTCCTTCTTTTGAAAAAAACAAAACAAAACAAAACAACCAAAAAGCTAGTTTTACTTTTTGCATCTACAGGTATTTCCTTGTCGTTGTGAGGTTTTTTGTTGTCATTTTTAACTCTCTCATTTCGAAAATCTCAACTATCTTGATCTTAATTTACTGATGAGAGTCTCGACACCTGAAACCATCTTTGCAATTTTTTACAGTTTTTTTTGCCACAAGATATAGAGGGCTGATCACTTATGTTTTTAAACAAATTATGTTTGCATTAAAAAATTACCTTTCAAACAAAAATAATTATGAAGAATTATTCACTTTCTCCCCTTTGAAAAAAATGCTGTGACATTGAAAATTTATCAAAAAAAATTGAAAATGTATAGAAAGTTATTGAAATTTCTCACTTTAAATCTGATAACATTTTGATAAAAATTTTAATGAAAAATTAAAAAAAAACAACCTAAGCAAGTGAAAAATGGGTTATTTTCCAAACTCTTAAAAAGACTTTGAATATCTTTGTGTGAATAAAGTTTTAAATGTCTCAACCAGCTGTAATTAGGACTGCATATAGCACTGCAAATGACCATTAGTAAAGCATTGATAGAACATTGCAGAGGAGCCTAAGACATCCTTATATTTTTTAAGCTTTCCACAATTCTTACCACTCTATGTCTCCAGCCTATTTTCACATGATTGTTTTATTAGGGGTATTACTAGCTAGGTTTTTAATTTCATATCAGAGTAATAAATTTTAAAAAAATAAAAATTTCTTAGGGTAATTGTACTTAGATACAAATGTAAAAGTAAAAATTGTACCTCTAAGGTTATAACAAGCACAATAATGATCCTCTATAAATGTAAACAGAAGAAATGTTAACAGATGCCACTGATACTTTACAAGTAACCCAACAGACTCGTTCTGGTTTGGCAGCTTCGAACTTGAACAAAATTCTTCTCAACTTAAAGTTATTTTTGCTTTTAAAGATGAATATCAAGATTTCTTCATTCTATATTAAATATTTCACTCCTTTCAATTATTTGAATCTACGTATGTTACATATTACTACCAGCAATGGAACCATCCAAATATTTTCTTTCAACAAATGGAAACACTGAAACTTTCATAAATGTTTTTCAGACTTCTCAGTTCATCACAAAGGAGATTTTAACCTGAGTTCATATATGCTTGTTTCCTCTTCTGTTAACTACCTCAAAAGTGCTACAAATGTATAGCTTTGTTAATAAGTAAATAAACATTAAATCAAGGACAGCCAAGTTCCTGGGTTAATATTCAGGAGAAATGGGAATCGCATTGGTCCAATCACATTTAGAGAATTAGCCTTCTTATTCTGATTCTGTACTTCAGAAGTGGCTCATGTCTTTATGTGGACAACAAACATAGAAACTGAAGAGGAATATTTGTTTCTTCCAAAAGCACCGATATTTGGAAGCTAGAATGCCTTAAAGCCATAGCACTTTATTCTCTGAAACAGAAATGGAAATTGAGAGTTTGAAAGTCCCACCTGATCTCGTTTCTAACACTGCACTCTTTTGGCTAACGGATTCTCTTCCACTCAACGAAAAGTTTTGCCTGTGTTATCCTGTAGTTCAGGCACTATTTGAAGTAGTTCAGTCCTGCCACGAGGAAAAACTTCTCCAGGAAAAGTTCAGAGTCCAGCACAGCAATGTGGGCAGCCCGGCCTATCAACGTGTTGGCGGTGTTTGGCAGAGCATGGAACACGTTGTGTCTGATCAAAGTGCAGTCCTTCGCCCCAATCAAAGGCTGGAGCAGGTTGTTAATCATTTCTGCGTAAACAGGACCTGCAAAAGAGTTTAGATGTCACACCTACATGCCAAAGCTGTCAGATCCCCTCTTTCCTTCCAGTAACATTTAATTACAGTCACAACGAGAAAGAAAATGAAAGCAAGGACAAAATGCAAGAGATAACAGTGCATTTCAAAGGTTTGCTAAGTGCCAGGATGCTGCTAATCTGACGGTGGCACTGGTCATCCAAAGAGCTCTGCTGAAGTTGCTAGCATGAAGAGTGGGACACTCCTCAGCATTTAGTCTTATTTCCTTTGTGGTGGAAGGAAAGACTCTAGTTTACTTCGGGGGAAGAGGGTGGTCTCACACTGCTTGAGAATCCAAACACCAAAGGGTCTGGCAAGACAAAGAGGTGCGTTTGGGTTTCTCTGGGGAATCTAATGAAGGAAGGACATCGTGCAGATAGTCGAGGACTTTGTAGGGCAACAACAATGGCTCAGGTATAAATGATCTACACTGAATATAGATCCAGCTCCTGCTAGGTCAAACATCTCCCTGTGGAACCACCACTGGAAGAAAGAGTTAGAAAATTACCTTTTAATTCATATCTCAGGTAGGATAGAAAGAGCTGTAATTTCGATAAGATGTGTGAAGGCAACCATATTGATTGTGCATCAGAGTCCTTTTCTACTTCCAAGGAGTACCTTCATTTCTAGGTAATCACATATGTGAAACGGGTTTGAAATTACGCTGAACGCTATTTCTGGAAGTGATATCAACCTGAAGCCATGAAACATTTTATAAATGAGAGATACTGCTAATAACAAAGGTAATACTTGGGACAATACACAGCCCGAGCTCACAGGAGGCCTCTGATGATGTAAGTCCTGATGTGCTTTATAGATTTGATTACAAACCAATATGATTTTAGATCTGTCACTTAAATTACCTGGCAATCACCCAAACACTACTGAAAACAAAGGGAAAACTCCCGATTTCGGATGTGCTGAGAGAGATTTCGATATGTGAAACAAAAGTGAGACAATAGTAATATTTCAGTAGACTACAAGACTATTTCAGTAGACTACTACTTCTATTGTCAAGAACTAGTTCTATTATAATCACTTTTTTAAAAATAAATTAGAGTGAGGGGGGAGAAGCAGTAAGAAACCTTTGATTATGACCTGATTATAATTTGTTTTCATCGAAGAGCCTCTTAAAAAGCTTCTTTTATTGATTTCAGTCATTTTCAGAAGGAAGGGAACACTTTTCCTTATCAAGCAAACATTTGAGATTTCATCATGCTGATGAAAATTCTTTCTAATGCAATGATCTCAGTTACACAAAAACACAATTCTTCAACAGTTTTGTAAATATAGAAAGGATCTTAAACATACCTGTGTGTCTGTCTTTAAGTGCATTTTTGCACATTTCTATTCTTGCTGAATGAAAGGGCACATATCTGTCTTGGGGTGAGGCCACTAACACAACATTTTTAAAGTACTGAAGACCTGTGGCAAATGCATTAAATAAATGTATCACAATGATGAAAATACATGTAGTGTCAGCATGACTACTTCATGTTCCAATATATTTGAAAATCTACAGTGCAAAATAGATAATAATTAAAACATGCAATACAAGCTTAGAAAGATTCATAATACCTTAAACCCATTTCTGCTGCTTCTGTGAACTGTTTGTAATTTACCAAAACATATACAGGCTAATTAGGTGTAAGAAAAAAATTATGAACCATCTCTGTTGGGAAAAAGTGTTTTATTAAAACCTTAATCTTGCAAATATCTATGGCCCTTAACATTGGAAACACATGTACTGGTCCACTACAGTCAGCGAGTGGTTTTAGATAAATAAGTCTTCACAGGGACGGGGATCACATTAAAAAATATCACATTCAATGAATTAGTACAATTTTCAAACAAAATAGGGAGACAGAGGAAAAGAGGAACCAACTTCACTGCTATGATGTCATACCAATACATCAGTGTTGAGGGAGCCTTGGGATCTAGTCTCTGTATTCAACGATCCTTTGATAAATACAGTGCTGCTACATGGACTGGAAATCATGAATCCTCCCTCTTCCCTGGAGGCAATGGGGCCACTAATGGATTGTGGAAACAGGCTCTTGCTGTTTTCCCTGTCTGTGGTCTCTTGAGCCCTCCATCACTCACATTCAGAAGAAAAGTAGGAAAATGGAATAGGTGATCTGTGGGTTTTACCTTCATTTTTCCCTCCTCCTTATGGGAAAAGGGCCCAGAATCAAGTCCTTTGATTTCTAGATTTTCATAGAAAAGTTGACCATCACAACCACAAAGAAGAGTCCTCCTGGCTGCCTTTACTAAGCCTGGCTGAACCTGTCTATCATTTTCTTCTTGTGCAATCAAACTGAGTGTGACTTCAGTCTGAGGTACAAGGTAGGAGAAAGAACAGCGAGTGTAACCATATGTAAAATTTTATGTGAACAAGTTCAGTAGGGAATAATGTTTACTTTTTTTCTTTAAAGACAAGAATAAGGAACATTTAAAGAGACTGAAAAGTAGCAGGGACTTCTACTTTATGAAGAAAGTCAGAAATTGCTGAAGGCCTTAAAGACTTCACTGGCAAAGCAGGCACAACATTGCTGCTGGTATTTCTCTCTCTCTAGGTTCTTTCAAATACTTTCAGGAGCAGGGTGCTAGAGTAGGAGCACCTGTATTTTGACTGAGTATGCCAGCTCATATGTTCACATCTGGACCTACGTTCTTCAGATTTTTCACCTAGGCTTCTACCCAGATGATTGTGACTTTAGAGACAACCCTCCTCACATTTAATTTCTGCTTTATTCATTTGCAGGGGAAACACCTTTGTTTTTAGCCTGTTATATTCCAGTCTATCAAACTAACAAACGACAAATCACTTTAACTCACAAAACATGCTTGGGAATTCTTTGCTTGGGAAGTTACAATGTGAGCTTCCTGTGTAGACCCGATGTTATTTAAACATGACAGTAGTAAAGCAGACATCAACTGTACTCCGCAGAAATTTGAGCCAGGGAATCAAAGGGAAAATTCAAACAATGCCAAGATATTTCAGCTTCCTGTCATTGATTACGTCATATAGTGTATTAATAAAATTATGAAATAGCTCTGTCAGACTAAGAATTAAGAAGTTATATTTATCTTAATATAGTTTTTGTTTCCTTTTAACAATGTACCACAAGTATGAGAAAAAAAATAGATATAGAGTAATGAGCTTGTGACTACATACTTAGCACAAGTTTGGTCACAAATAATATTAAAAATAACTCTTAAGAGAAAATATTTGCTTGAACAGAAGGATCATGCTTGCTTTCTTTTCTTGAGAAAAGCCTGATTTATTTCATTTATTCATGACAAACCAAGGAAGGGGTAAAAAGTTCTCTATGTAGACATCATTTTTCACTGTGAGGCCATATATCTCTCTCTATAGTACAATGGTGTCACAATAGACACGAATAAAATTTGCTCTTCATCTCATGGAGTCATATTTCCTGGAGACAAGAGATGTTAGGCTTTAAAACAAAATAAAAAAGGAAAAATGGTTTTCATCTAGTGGCATAAATTAAGCGATGGTGGCCTGTCAAGAATGATATTTCTTGCTTATAGAATATAAACTTAGGCGCATGCTTACTACATCATGGAGGTCTTATTTGGTGCTAACAGTCCGGCAAATATATTCACTGATAACTGGCACAGAAAAAATGCACAGATAAAATAGATATCAGATTTTAGACAGCGCAGCCCTTCTTGAAAGCAAGAGTGTTTAAAGGAAGTTCATTAACAAAATGCAGATTTCCTTTACTGCCTGGAGGATACGGCGACCCAGCACAAACCTTCGGAATAGCCCTTGATATTTACACAGCCACATCAAGCTCTACTCACCCGTTTTTTGGCTGAGCTGATAGAGGAAACACTTGCGCAGATCTGCATTGTCCCTGAAGGTCAGCTGCAAAAGTGATCCTGACTTTTTCAACTTCTGCATGAGCCATAGACCTGGAATGAAAATTGGTGCATATTTTTATGCTGTTTGCTAATTATCAACCAAGGGGATTTAAGACGCGCCTACAGTAAGGGTAGCACTGTAATTCAATATAAGTCTTGGTTTCTCTTTTATTGCTAGTCAACAGGGAGAAAAGTCTAAGAGTCTCACTTGATTATCCATGGCATGGTAGCATAAACATGCAGGAAGGCTGAACTGTGGGACATTCCATTCCCACAGCACTGTGTGTGTCTTCTTCAGCCTTGGAAATGCCTCCCTTTATTGACTGTATACAAAGAAGTGGAAGAGTACAGTGGAAGCAAGGTCACCTCTTATGGCCGCACATCCTTGGGTTTTCCAGGGACCACTGTGGTGGACCTTGTAGTAGATACTGAAAGCCCCTCTCATTGCAATTTTTTTCTGTGTGGGTTTGAAGTCTTCAGCAAATATTTTCCACAACTTCAGTGTACAAGTCATGTTGTTATGGTCTATTGCTATCTCCACGTGTTGCTCTCTCATGAGCTCTGCCATAGACTGCAGTCAGTCAAAGCTTTCCCATTAACTCTTACCTGTACTAACCAAAGTACTGTTGTTGTAAAGGGTTCCCAGATGAGGCCCAGAGAGGGACAGGAAGGTGTGTAACTTGTTGAGGTAATAGCGAAACCTGGGGCGAGTTAGTACAGATCGAATAATGACATTACCAAGAGAATGTCCAATAAAGCTGTTGGGAAAGAAAGAATTACATTAACACAAAAGCCATCTGTATTTTATTTGAGTTAAACATAAAGGTGGCACAAATTGCTCTTGAGGGGACTCTATGAGGGCTTTCAGGAACATTCTTTAGTTAGAATTTCACATCTTTTGTTCAGCCTAGAAGATACTTTTCCATCTATAACAATGTAAAAATTCATCTCACTGATTCAATGGCTTTTGACACAGGCCACTTTTGGAAAAGTTAATTTCACTGAATGTTGCTCACATAACTCAAACAGTTACAGACTATTAACTACCTGAACACTTACCTTATGCGGGATATGGAGAGGTTGTACAACTGGATATGTTGAATAATTTCATCCAATAATCGGTCGGTCATTGTATCAAAATCAGCAAAAGTATCAGTCTGGTGAAAAATGGAATTAGATGATTAATTAAAATATATTGCACTTATTGCAGACTGATGTTATTTTCAAAATAAAATACAAGTATAAAAGTAACAACAAGTCCAAATTTCTCTTTATGCATGCTCAAGAGGGAAGGAGAGGATTTTTCTCAGTCTCCAGGTCCTCTAAAAATTGTTGTTTTTCTTTGTAAACAGTCATGAAGTTTCAGTTTATTAGCAAATATCTTCCAACTAATACTGCAGACTTACTCAAGACAAGTATTTTCTTTCTCACATAGCATCAACAGTACCAATAACACCATGGGTAGCATGGGTCCTGTAGCTATCATTACAGCCCATGTGGAAATTCACTGGCCTCAGTGAGCTTGTAGGTAAGGTAAGGCAAAACTTTCTGTCATAGTCTCTTTGACTCTGTATTGTGCCTTTTAGCTTCAAGAACACAACCTGAGAACTCAAGTTAGGACTAGAGTAACCCTACATGTTGTAGAGGGTGGAAACAGGGCCCTCTGGAACGTGATATCTATTTTAAGGGGATTAAATTGCTGCCTGTGTTTTTTCCTCTGCTGATGGTGCCTCTAACTTCAGCACGTCATGAGAGGATAAACCCAGACCTAGAATTTATTAATAGTAAGATTAACAACATTAGGATGAGCGATTCCAGAGTCATAAGTATGACGTTAAAGCAACCTGACTTGATACTGGTGAAAACTGCTAATGCTCAACTGCTCTAGACACCATACTCTGCACATGGGAAAAAAAAGCCATTGGCATTTAGGATGTAAGAGATTACTGCGACAAAATAGTTCACAGCATTATACCCTGACACACAGGTTATGGTGATGCTACGGATGAAATCACAACATTATTTGGCCATCTTAATGAAATGCTGTAGGTTTGTTATTCAATGTTTATCAGTAAAAGAATGAGTGCTAGAGAGAGACAAACAATTTGCTGCTTGCAACAGTACTGCCAGTTGTGATACAATAAAACAAATTATATATTGTCCAGTCTATACCATTGCAAGCAGATCTTATTCAGAACTGTGTCATTTGGCAATCCAATAGAACTCTAAATCAAATCCTCAAAAACAATCATCAAATATTGGAACAGCTATTCAGAGCAAACATATCAGTAATTAATGCTTTTGTGACACAACTCATCTTGCTAATTGCAGCTCTTGCAAAGGAAAGCATGAGCATATTCACTTTACAATGCGGCCTTTAAATAAATGTGCTCATAAACTGCAAGCAATCCACTAACCTCCTGCCTGTTTGTTTTGTCTTTGTTGATAATTAATGATTTCCTCCTAGACTTATTATCCCAAATCTTTCAGGTTGCTTATAAGTGGAAGAATACCACCCTGAACATTAATCACAAACAAAACATATCAAGCGTCACATTTCACCTGGACACATCTCCATCCTTTAGTATCATCTCAGCCTGATTGAGTTTGTCAAATGTATCACAAAGGAATGCCTAAAAAAAGTGATTTACATTTTCCTCTATAAGGCAAACTTCAGCTAAATGGCCGATTTCTTGGGTCAGCCTCAGCGTGGTTCTCAGAGCATTGTTTCAGCAATGTCAACAGCTTGTAGCAAGTCTAAAGGAAGACAGAAGCTCTGTAATACCTGATTTCTTTCAGACATTAGGAAGTCCAGTTTTCCACCAGGGAGACCCAGTTCTATAAAAGTCTTTACCAGTCGCAGATCTGCACTGTTGCCTAGAAATAAATAGTACTTTAAAAGAAGAAAATCAACAGAAAAATAACTAATAGAGTGTCAGTTTAACACATTCGTCTTCCTATAAACCGTGACACCAGGGAGCTCTCACTAAGTGCTGCTAGAACAGCTCACCACACCATAGGATGATGCATTGAAACAGTGGGAGAGCAAGAACACCCACAGCCTGCACAAGGTGGTGCTGGACCTCACCTCCTGCTGCTGGGGACTGCATAAATGGTGGGAAGAAAGGGCAAAGCTCAGGTCCAGAATAAATCTGTCCCCTATTTGCTGAACAGCAGAGGTAAGACAAAAGGCTGAGGTCTGTCCTTCCGTCTCTGTAGCTGGTGAGATCCCCAGCGGACACTGCAGCCCTGTCAGGGACCTCAGCATGTGTGCTGGGGTACAGGACCGTGCCTCCAGATGCAGAGCAGCCTGCTCTCTGTATTCACAGAGCCAGTGCTGAAATACTGTTATGCCCCCAATATTCTGCGAGATGCACCATTCCATACCAGGACATTCCAAGGTCTTCTGAAATGTTTGTTGGGGAAAAGGAGGTACCTCTACTCCATGAGAAGGACACTACTTCCACTGATATACTGGTCCTTGCTCAAGCCAGCAAGCATTCGCTTTTCACCTTTCTGGGAATGCCTGAGATTTCAGAGTGTCTATCCCTCCTTCTCTGTAGTTTCAAAGTTAACGCCTACATCTTCCCCATTGATACCAATAATTTGTCAAGAGAATTTTTAAATTCAATGCATTTTTTTCTGCTTACAAGGCATGTATCTAAAAAATTCCAGGCCATGTTTCCTCTACAATGAATAATGATTTTTATTCTCCCACTTTCTAAAGCTGAGCACTATCTAACCTTCAAGTGTGAAGAGGTTTTAAATAATGTTTTCATCCTGCTGACATATTACAAAACAACCAAGCATCTGCAGAAAGACAAGAGTAACTGTAGCGCACCCCTCCTGTACACAGGACGGAGGTACTTGGTGTAGAACTCTGTGTAAATAACAACAAATAGAGTTGCAGCACCCGTTTCTTAGAGCAAATATTTAATATTCTCCTAGATCCCTTATTACAATGAAATTAATAACATAATAAGGACTAAACACTTAGCTAAGATAAATACGTTCCTTAGACTCTCCATTATTTTCATACTTGATAAACATCTGCCTTTTTTCTTGTTTACCCCAAAATGACTATGAGGACAGGCTGAGAGAGTTGGGCTTGTTCAGCCTGGAGAAGAGAAGACTCTGGGGAGACCTAATTGCAGCCTTCCTAAAGACTTCCGTTCCCCAAAGGGGACCTACAGGAAAGCTGGAAAGCGGCTGTTTGCAAGGGCAGGGAGCGACAGGACAAGGGGCAATGGGTTTAAACTAAAAGGGGGGAGATTTAGATTGGACATTAGGAAGAAATTCTTTACTATGAGGGTGGTGAGGCACTGGAACAAGTTGCCCAGAGAAGCTGTGGAGGCCCCATCCCTGGAAGTGTTCAAGGCCAGTTTGGATGGGGCTTTGGGCAACCTGGTCTAGTGGAGGGAGTCCCTGCCCATGGCAGTGTTGCTGGAACTAGATGAACTTCAAGGTCCCTTCCAACCCAAACCATTCTATGATTCTACAATTCTATGATTCTATGACTCCCAAAAAGAAATTCCTTCTGGCCTTACCATCCAATCCATGGACACAGACAACCAGGTGTATTCCATCTTCCAAATTTTCTTCCTCTTCCTCTGGTGGAAAATATGGGATATCAGAAGCTAGTACAGATAAGTCACTGTACAGAAATCCTTCAATCTTCATTTCTTTTTTAAATTTTTCTTTGGCCTGATAAAAACTGGAGAATACATTAATTAAGCACAATAGAACTGGGTGTTAAACAACAAACCTTCAAACTATAAATGAGGAGGCTGGTATTTGCAAGAAATCATATTTGCAGTTTTCAAGCAGAGACCTGGATAATATTCCTTATCTATTCTGATTCAGAGAAATGAGGATGTAGGGAAGAAAATCTGAGTGATTTGGCTACATATAGGGAATAGCTAACGTTCATTAGCACCTCACACCTGCCGGAGGAAAGAAGGATTTACAAAAAAATTACCTTCTGGTGGCCCATAACAATGAGACTAAGATACAGAATTAGAAATTTTGCATCTTAACGACATCATCAGCCTTACAGATACTGAAATGAAAAATGTATAATTTTGCTAGTGTCAGATGCTAAATGGAAGGTGTTCTCTCCATTTCTCAGACTGTGGAGTTAAAGTATGCCCTTCATATGGTAGATATATTCGGCTTGGTTTCGTTTTGAGTCCTTCTGAAAACATTTAGTAACTTAGAGGAAGAGCAGCTCAGTGCTGAAAGAATTAAGCTAACCCCTTTAAGCTTGGGGATAGTGTAAAGCCACTTGATATAATGGTAAGCAATAACTTACATCAGCCCTCCTGACTTTGAAGGGACATAAGAATGAAAAAAATCTAGAATTCAGGCCATGGGACTGGAGTCCCTGGATTCATGTGCATGAATACAGGCTTAAATATTTTGCTTCACAAAGAAAGAACAAATTTTGTGCTTAGAATAAGCAGGACTTACAGCAGGGTCTACAGAATGAACCTCAAGGTGCTTTCAAAAAATAAAAATAAAACCTTGGGCAGCAAAAGTAGAGAGACAACATTCTGGGCAGATAAATTCTGGGTTGATAAATTCCCATGCTGCTGTTTTCCCTCAGTACAGCCCAGACAACGAAATGCGACAAAATTATACTTGTGTTAGCATGTCAGTCCGTGAAAAGGTCCACTGTGAAATCAAGGCCACAATGTGCCCATGGGTGATGAAGAGAGAAAAAAAAAAGAAAAAGAAAAAAAAAGAGAAAAAAAAAAGGCTCTCCTCCAGCTACCCAGGATGCCAAGTCTTCTATTTTTCCAGTTTGAGAATCTGAATCTGAAACCCCACCAGCCAATCTGTGCTCCTGTTGCATAGTGCAGCTACTGTTATTTAGCCAGAAGAGAAAAACAAGCTATGGAACTGCCACAGTGAACTGACTATCTGGGATCAATACCCAAGTCTGGTTAACATTGACTTCATAATGGAGGACCAGATCTTAAAGACTATCTAGACACCTAAATCCTACTGATTTTCACAAGTATTTGCAGTGGTTTTGGCTGGAATAGAGTTAATTTTCTTCTGTCTTTGATGATCTCAGTCTCTCTGTGTTTTTAACCTTCCTGTCTATCCAGACTATTTATTCTATATAAACCATTTGTCTATTTGAACCACTTATTTTGGATGCCTCTGCACACAAGCTCACCCTGTGCTTACTGTATTAGGGCCCTGAACTTTGTCAAGGACTCTTGGCAATATAGTTACATTAATGAAGAAAGTAATTAGATGTTCTTACTTCAACATCCTTTCATTGGTCTCTTCATCCACCTCATCTGAATTGGAAGAGACAACTCCAAAAGAACCCAGAGGCTGACGTGTGATGGGGAACGCAGCCTGCTTTGCAGCGAAGCCGACCATAGCAGGGGTCTCTTTGAGAACAGAAGAAAAGGGAAGACATGTGGCTGTGCAAGAGACGGACAGGTTAACCACATCAACAGCTTTTCTGCTTTCCAGTGCTACTCCCTCCGCCGTCGCTGAATGAAACCCAGTGCCATTAGTTACAAGTTTATGCTCTTGGCTCTCGGGTTCCTGAGGATATTCATCCTGGTAGGATCCTGCAGCAGGGTCTGCTGAGGCAGGTGAGTTGTTGAGCTCGATTTCTTGTAACCCTTCCATTTCTGCATATACTGCCGGGCTCTCATCAGCAAGAGAGCTACCACACTGTCCCTGCATCGAGCCAAATTCAGTTGAGGTCTCTGAAGGAGCTGGAACAGGATAGGAAAAATCTGGTACCAGCTTTATGCTTTGTGACAAACTCTCCTCACCTGAAGTTCTGCTATTGGAGTAAAAGTCTTGTATTTTTAAACTGTCCAGTTTAAGTTTATCCTTTGCATCCTTGATGCATGTATCAAACTTCTCTATATTTTTGTCCAAGTAATTACAAGCCCTTGGTGTTTTCAAGCTGCACTCACCGTTGCTCTCCAGTGAGTGGCATTCAGAGACGTTATCTCTGAGCTGCGCTGGACAAACAGATGGTCTTGCACTTTCCAACCTACAGTAAGTCTCTGAAAAATCTTCCTTCTCCTCCTCCCCTTGTAACTCAATGTTACTGCTACTATGTTTGACAGAGAGTTTGGGATGTCCTCTTGGTTCTAGTTGTCTGTTTTCCGTGGTGATTTGACACCCAGAAAAGTCCACAATTAATTGCCTACCTCCACCCTCTGTTCCCGTGCAAATTTTTAAGTTTCCTTCTGAATCTCCTGAGGTTGCTTCACTGTGTTTGGATATATCCACCTCCTCCGCAGGCTCTTCTGGGCTACTGATCTGAGGAGCTGAGACAGATTTGGTCAGCTTAGTAAGCTCCACTTCCCTCTCCTCTTCTTCAAAGGGCAAAGAGCTAATGGAAGTGAGCGACGCTTGGATCCCACTGGGCAAGCTAGTATTGCTTTCTGTGTGGCCACCCTCCAGGGAATTTCGGTGGATGGCATGTCTTCGTACCAAATGGTGCAGGATCTCTCGATCACTGGGCAGCTCCAGTGCCCGGCTTCGAGCATCAGACCATGCCACCGAACTTGGTTCACTTTCAATGCCTGAATCAGATATTATAGAGGAGGATCTTTTTATCACCCCTGACATCAGGGTAAATTCTTCACACTCCTCACCTTGTTGCTCCTTTGTGAACAATTTCATTTCAAAGCTGTGGGTGGGCAAAGTTTTCAAAACAGGAAGAGCCTTGGTGTCTGCATCTCCTGTTTTTTCAAGACTGCTTAATTCATTCAGTGCAAACTCAGACGAAGTGAAATTAGTCTCAGGATGCCCAGATTTGGCTGATTCATGTATTTCAGTCCTGTTTTCCAAGCCGTCAGTTCCACAGTCATACTGAGCGCTGACAATTAGTACAGGCTCAATTTTGTGGGAATCCTTATTGCTAGGTTTCATGTCTTCATAGGTAACATCCACTCCAAGTTTATTGTCTTTTAATAAAACTTCCTTGGATGTTTTGAAATCTGATGTACATTCTGTATTGCCTGGCTCTGAGTCAGAAGTAGTTTCCTCAGTTGAAACAAAAATATTTTCAGGTTTCCTTTGGCCTTCTTTCCTCGCTGTACATACCTGAGATGTGGAGTGCTGGTTTAAACCCTTAGCTGTATAAGCAGCACCTTCAGTACCACTGTATATGCAGGAGGGATTCCTGTTTATCCTATCTGTGTGTATTATCAGAGTACCTTTCCCAAAGTCTCCTTTCATTATTGCATTGGATGTAAAATCTTCATTGTCATCTATTAAATCCATTTCAGTATTTGCAGAAACTTCAAAATCTGGGAAGACTTCCAAATTCTCATCTGAAAGAAAGAAAAAAATAAGTGATACCTGCAAGAATACAACAAATTACTCCAAAGAGATCTGGGACTTTGAAAAGTGATTGTAAGGCCTAAAAAAAGTATATTTATATAATATAAATTACACATAATTAAAGGCATATTACAAATATTACAGAGTGCATTTAACTAGAATTTTACTCACTAAACAATTATAGTTAGGCCAAAGAAGATAATACCAATAAAATATACTTTCCTCAGTTTAATTGTATCTAAACTGCTAGTTTCTACAGCATAGGTAGACAAAATGAAGCTGACACTTCTTTGTATTCCTGCTGTCATATGACATTGTTCACAGTATAGCTCTTGCTTGTGAGTCAGTTTAGTACTCAATTTAATAGTTCAAATATCGGTAATGAGCATTGTCAAAATTTAGGCAGTTGGATAACTGTGGAAGGGTGCAAGTTTCAGAAAACAGGTCCTAGACTACCGTCTCCTATAATATTAATACATACTGCTTTCTTGCTCATCTTAATAGTTAGGTAAAAAGAAAAGGGAACCAAGGGTTATGAGGTTGTAGTACAAATCTGTGGAACTAAATAATTTCTTAATTAAGAATTTGATTTGGGTACTCAATGGGAAAATTTTGTTTTGGAAGCAATGCCCCCTTTCAGGGACAGTGTTGGGCTTTCTGCTGAAATTTTGGGGATTTTGTTCTGAGTTTTCTTACCACTAGATGTCACACTGGGGATGAAATTCATAGTGCTGTTTTTTTCTTTAAATTTGTAATATAACAAAAATCCAGAAGATTTTGTTTTCTTTCTAGATTGTGCCTCCAGCTCTTGTAACTAACCAGCTTACTTTGAAGATGAAAAATAAAGTTACAGGAAACACTCTAGTTTTCAGTTAGGGAAAACAGAAAAATTCAACTCTATTACACAGTGGCTCACACTGATCCAAGCCAGAGTCAGCCCAAGGGATGTGTGATCACTCACCTTGGGCTGGGGAATTGAATCTCCCTCAGCTCAAGCTGTCTCATGAAGCTGTACCTTGTGGTGTTTCACTCACCTTTGCAAGGCATATCCACGTATCTATCTTCAAAGATAACTGGGAGCGTGTTCCAATCCCCATCTATGTCGAGGCATTCTGCTGGAAGTGGGGGCATGCTGGTGAAATACTCCGAATTACGAATTTCTGTAGAAATCTGTCCGTGACTTTGGATCCTGGCAGCAAAGTACAAAAGAAATTGGGTGTCTGAGCAGTTACCATGCTGTTTCTCCATCACATCCTGCAGCAGCTAAGCTGGATGTGTAGGCAAATGATAGAGGTGATGTGCTTAAAAGTAGAGGGGGCAGTACTGCATAATGAGTGGTACCTGGTGCTCCTAGGAGGTTTGCTGTGGCTTGATTTCTATCTCTCAGTTACATATACCTGCAACTTGCACACTCTCTCCCTGCAAAACCTCTGTCCCTTTTGGAAATTGTTCCTGCTGCCCCTGCCACAGGCTTCTGTTGGGTACCATAACTCATTGCTGTCCTCCCATGAGTCACTGCAGCTGGCCGAGACTGGATCCCTCAGCTGGCTTTCTGGTCAAGAAAAGAGTTCTACCACTTTGGCGGTGGCAAGGGTTTCAAAACCCAGATGCAAGAAGCAATAATCAAAAATTTGATTGAGCAGTACAGGGAAGAACGAGGCCAAAATGATGCATGGCAGGCCCTCTATCTCACTTACACCAGTTCTCAGAGCACTAACGTATGCATCTGGAAGAGCTGAGATACATCAATTCAGCTACCGCCTTTTGGCACAACTAGAATAATTGTGTCCATCTTTTGGGCCATGTAAAATGTTACCTCGCTTTCATCAGGGTATGTGACGTTAAACTGGCATATAGATGTGGGTTTGTATATAATAAACCCAACTATTTTAATTTCTGATGAACTTTTCTATGGAAGCATCTTCCTCAAAAAACAAGGAAAACATCAAATATAAAGTTTATTTATTTTTGTTGAGTCTTTGATAAATTAGTCTGTTTATCCTACAGAATGAAGAGGAAGGCAACAAGCTTTTCATAGACACTCAACTGCAAGCGATTCTGCACAGATCTCATAGGACAGCACCATGACAATTATTTCAGATTATCGTTGGCAGAAGGCAGGTGATCACAACGTGACAGTTAACTGGAAAAAACACATTTTATACCTTATGAAGCAACATTCAAACAGGTTTGTAATTCAATTTGTCTGTCCTCATACCAGCATGGAAGAGTCCTATATTCAGACACAAATACCTTGTCTCCACAAGTATATCAGCTTCACCTTCAGAACATAATTGTTGCTGTCTATCATTTGCCCTTACTTGTAAGCCAGTTATTTTTTCCTCAAAGATAAACAAGTCATTGGTAGCTAAAACATGACTCAGACAGGAGTCACAAACAGCTAACTGCTCATTCTTGCCTGCAGCAACACTCAGCTGTTTAGAGTTAACTCGCAGCACCACAGTAAAGTTCTCACTGACACACTGATTAATAGCATCAGCATTTTACTAAAAAACACATGTAGAAGTAATAAACTAACCTTGCTTCAAGACCAACCTCTAACACAAAAGGTGAGTCATCGATATTGAAAAGTGTGAGAAGAAATATTTTTTTCTGCAAAATACTGGGAGGATATGTCACCTGCTAGAGGCTCACGCTCTGTGTGATACCCAGACTACTGAAAATGCTGTGTCCTCTTCTGTCTAAGCAGCCAAGTGCTGCCAGGCATGTAGGTGCATGGCCTCACAGAGAACTCACAACGGTATGGGAGGCAAAAAAAGAGCTCTTGTCTGCTAAGAAGGAAGAGAGAGCTGGGAGAAAATTCTGTTGCTGTTTGAAGTGGTTGTACAGAATCTGCCAGGCTGAGAGCTGATCTCACCTAGAGACTCAGTGAACCAATTAATACTCCCTACTGCCACCCAGAAGATTAATAATACTCTGGAAGCCAAGACTCTGCTTTTCCAACTGCATCATCGATCAAAATCAAAGAGAAAACATGACTCTACCATGAGGCCTGCATAGACAAATTTACTACACAGGCCAACTTTTAAAGTTTGCCAACTGTTTTACTTTATTTTTATTGACTCTTCTTGATAATCACTGAGGAAAAATTATGTTTATCTGTAGAAAATGGGCTGGTTCTGTGACTGCCTGGAGAAATAAAAGCTTTTCATGCAATTAGGCTTCCCTCTGTGCAGCGTTATGTTTGCTTGAATGGGGCCATGACTGTTTGTGCCCTCACCCCAGGATCTTGACACAGGGTTTTCCTTGTACATAGCTCTCTCAAAACCTGACATTGGAGCACTAAACGAGCACAGCTGGGTCCCTGCAGTCATGGTGCTGCTCTAATTTGCCAGAACAAGGTAGCCTTGTACAGCTCATCCACTAATGAAGTCATGGCCCTTTCTGTCACCACTGAATCAGCCCTAATGTCCCTAGGGACAGCTCTGAGAAAGAATTTTCTTCTTTGCTCTAGGTCAGAAGCAGATGTCTCACTTAAGCCTCATCATCATGACAGGGCCTGATGTCATGGCCTTTAAGCCCCTTCGGAAAGATTGGTTTCCACACTGGTAATGCTGTGGTTGTCCCATGGTGACAGGCTGTTTCACTGGACAAATAGTCTGGACATCCCTCATTATTCAGAAATTAAAATCTGAGCATCATTCTTTGAACTCTGCCTTCAGGGGTCAGGTCCTGAGTATTATCCATGTGCTCTACTTGGGATCGTTGGCTAAAACTGAAGGCGGGATTTGCCTTGGTGTAGCTTTAAAACTGGCCTCTCATACTCTCCAGCTTGGTTCCAAGAAAGAAATGTCAAGCAGAAGGAAATGTTTACCTTGCCAATGTTTTATACCACATTTTTGTCAATGCAGCTTAGTGCAACATTTGTTTTCCTGAACTTTTTTGCGCTGTTGATTCTTGATCAATTAATTATCATCTCTGAGCTCACATCACTTCCAGAGTTCCTCCAACTAATGTGGTGGTATTCCCCATGCCTATCATCCACTGCTGCATCTAATGAACATCCACAGCTTTGCATTGGCTGTTTAATGCTCCTGTCTGCAGTTATAGATCCTTTCTGCTATAGGAAGCAGGACTGACTAAACACCAAAAGAAATCCATGACTACCTACCCCCAAGAGTGTATATTAGGGATGGTAAAAAGCAAATTTTCAAATGTTAATCTTTTGTTGCTTGTCAGCAGTTATTTCCCACTAAAAGTACCAGTACTGGATCTGGTATAGTGGGTTTAGGAAGTTAATTGATGGAAGATATAAAAAAAAAATTTCTGCCTGCTCTGAAGCCGGTGGTGTTGGTGGAAATACGCTCTGAAGAGGAATGCACCCATCTGCAACTAAGGAAAGAGGTGGGGAAAGAGGATCTTTTGCATCATAACCCTAGAATATAGGAATCTTGAAAGTAATAACTTCTGGGGCCTGATCGGAGTCGCTTACTTCTGACACTGATTTCAATGGTTTTACAATATGGAGCTTGAACAGACACAGTGACTTCTCTCAAACCAAACTCTTCCATATCCAGTAGAAAAATACCTCAGTCTTGATTACAAAATGTTTTAAATTACATTTTCAGTCATTCCAGTGACAAGGGAGGGTTAATAGGTTACTTACAGTCCTTCCTGGAACGTGAGCACAGCGAGTTTCTGGTGCTCGGTGTAAAAGAAGGCTTCTGAGAATCTTCTCACCTAAGGATAGAAACGTACAAGTTAAACCTAAGATCTGCTGAAAGGTGCTGAGTACTATCAGTCTGGCAGGACCAGATTCCTTAGTACACTCTGTCTGTGTCACACCACTCTAGTGACAGAAAAAAAACCCAAAGAGCTCAATTCTGCTTTATTTTCCCAATCCAGCACAAAGCAGCTGGTGGTGGTGTGTATTTTGCCGGGAGGTAAGAACTGTCCCTTGACAGTACATCAGGATTTGCTACTTCCATCTCCTGACGACTTTTCTAAAAGCTGTCAAATTTACCATTTTCCCTTGTATTCTTAAAATGGGGAAGATTTCTTCCTTTCCCACCCTGCCAACCATCTAGCAGCAATGGAGCGAGTTACTAAACTAGGACGATTCATGACTGATCATCTCTTCTATGGGAACATCCACAGTGATTCCCAAGAGAGTAAAGGAGTTCTTATATATCAGTCCAGAGGAGAATAAGTCCTATCATGGTAGAAACACATCTGCCTGTGTCATGATACAAATGAGAGCCCTTCAAATCGCTTCATGGATCCATTCAGTGTTGAACAATCAGTTACAAAAGAGCCACAGATCTGAAAGTGGCTGGCAGAGCTCAGAGTGTGAAATAAGCTATAAAAAATTCAGTGCTGCTATCTGCCCTGGAATAAGCTTTGACTTTAAATGAATCAAGCATAATATGCAATCAAATGTACTGAGCTATTAAACTGCGGCCCATACATTACTAATAATATTTGTAAAAATTACCTCTGTGGCAGCGTCAGAAAGCGGCAGCAAAAAGCATACGTCGTAGCATCTCGGCACCTCCCTAAGTCCCAGCTGTGCTTTAACAAACGGCCTTTCTGAGAAAAGGACTAATACCCCTTCAAAAAGACTGTATCTTAAGAGTATGACTTTTCATCCGGGGCTCTCAAACTGTTTTCCAGAGTTGGGACAGCATCAACACACACAGTTTTTAAGGGCAGGAACTGAAGCGCACAAAGGTACGTAATTTGCCAAGGGTCAGGCAGGCAGTCGACGTCACTCGAGGCTGGAACAAAAATCCAGGCTAGGATTGACCTTGCTGGAGCTGGGAGCATACAAATTGGATCCTTTGGCTGAAAGTCATCCAGGTCCCCTCAGAGTCAAGGGAGATCTAGTCAAACTAGCTGAAGGAGTCTCCATGTCAGTCACCTCCCTGGAATGTTATGCCACGTTTTTGCAAGCTCAACCATGCTCTTGGAGAGAGCAACCGGGGAGTTTGTACTGGTCACTGTGGACAGTATCCAGACCTCCACTGACTTTGACAGGAACCAGAACATAAGCTGAGCTGTCAGTACATACACTGTAAACTCCTAAAGCTAAGCAAGGTGCATCCCGCCCTTTTCTCTATGATTAGATGATTAGATCAGACTATGAGTTCGGCTCAGGTTATGTGCTCAACTGATGCCTGGTCAATAACCAAAAATGTCCTAATGGAAGACACAGCACTTGCTGAATTAATCAGATAAGCAGATCTGACAAAGTTAGCTCAAAAGACAAGGGTATTTGTGCCTTCTCTATTATCAAGTACAAGAAGCAATGTCCACATGAACAATACTAATAATCTGGCGAGGTTCCCACTGACTGGAAAAGGGGAAACATAACCCCCATTTTCAAAAAGGAAAAAAAGGAAGACCCAGGGAACAACAGGCTGGTCAGTCTCACCTCTGTGCCATGCAAGATCATGGAGCAGAATCTCCTGTAACCTATGCTCAGGCACATGGAAAGTAAGGAGGTGACTGACAACAGCCAACGTGGCTTCACTAAGGGCAAGTCATGCCTGACAAATTTGGTGGCTTTCTATGAAGGGTTACAGCATTGGTGGACAAGGGAAGAACAAATGATGTCATCTATGTGGACTTGTGCAAGGCATTTGGCACTGTTCATCATGACATCCTTGTCTCTGGATTGTAGAGACATGGATTTGATGGATGGGCCACTCGCTGGAGAAGGAACTGGCTGGATAGTCACACTCAAAGAGTTGTGGTCAACGGCTCGATGTTCAAGTGGACATTGGTGACAAGTGCTGTTCCTCAGGGGACGAGCACTGTTTAACATCTTTGTCGGCAACATGGACAGTGGGATTGAGTGCACCCTCAGCAAGTTTGCTGACAACACCAAACTGTATGGTGCGGTCAACATGCTGGAGGGAAGCGATGCTGTCCNGAGGGAGGTGATTCTCCCCCTCTACTCTGCTCCTGTGAGATCCCACCTGCAGTCCTGCGTCCGGCTCTGGGGTCGCCAGTACAGGAAAGACATGGAGCTGCTGGAGCAAGTCCAGAGGAGGGCCACAAAGTTGATCTGAGGGCTGGAGCACCTCTCCTACAAGGACAGGCTGAGAGAGTTGGGCTTGTTCAGTCTGGAGAAGAGAAGGCTCCAGAAAGACCTAATTGCAGGGTTCCAGTACCTAAAAGTAGTCTACAGGAAATCTGGAGAGGGGCTGTTTATTAGGGAGTGTAGTGCTAGGACAAGGGGTAATGGGTTTAAACTAAAAAAAGGGATTTAGATTGGATGTTAGGAGGAAATTCTTCCCTGTGAGGGTGGGACACTCACACTGGAACAGGTTGCCTGGAGAGGTTGTGGAGGCTCCATCCAAAGACGTTTTAAAGACCATCGTGGATGTGGCTTTAGGTAACCTGGTCTAGTGGAGAGTGTCCCTGCCCATGGCCAGGGTTGGAACTAGATGAACTTTGAGGTCCCTTCCAACCCAATCCATTCTGTGATTCTATGATTTTGTTGTGTGCACCACAGTAGGAGAAAGGTAAGAACTGTCTATAAAGGCTGTATGTGTATGTGGCATGGTGAAAAGAACAAATCTATATTCCTCACTGTAATTTTGTGAAAGAAGTTTAGATAAAATTATCTTTCTGGGGTTTTTTTGTTTCATTTTGTCCTTGTGACGTTTATGCTTTTTAAAACAAACTTCTATGCCTTATGGATATAGAGCAAGTACAGGCGATATCTACCTCTTCCCATCCAGCTCCTGCTCCGTGTCTAATTCTGGGGTTCAAAGTGCACTCGTTTTACACAGGATCCCGGGTCCCATAAAAGCAGCAGCCTTCATTGCAGAAACTGAAATCTGTAATTTCAAATCCTGGCCTTCACCTCTTCTTAACCTATTGTCCTGCTCACCCCATTGCAAGAAAATACTCAAATGTATGAGTATGGGAAATATATATGCAGGTAAATCGTTACTTTCTATCAGCACTTTATCGTTACTGAAGTTGCTTTTAACTTCTTAACATTACCCTTAGCATATGGTGTTCCTGCGTCAGATAAGCTGTGACTTCTGGATGGAGTGTTGCCACCTCCAGGAACTGGGTCCACAGGGCCAGGAGGTGGGAGCAAAGCCAGGCGAGATCCTTGCTTATCTGTTCTGCTATCTTCTCCGGATTGCTCAGCAGCTGGAGGAGAGAAAAGACCTTTTGAGATCAAGATAGTGTAATGAAAAAAAATCACTTTGTATGTTAGATTAAGTCCTTTCAGGAGCAACAACAACAACAACAAAAATCCTCTTGATTTAGAATCATCATTAAAGGTACTATTTTCAGTTATTTTACCTCAAAGGAAGCTGGTGAGACTTTTTCTTTCTTTGACTCTTTGAAAGCCCCATATTTTAGTGCAAAGGGGCACATCTACACAACTGGAGAGAAGAAGTAGAAACAGCCCCAATTTTTGCAGACACTTTCAAGCAGATGTACTCATTTGGGAAAAAAAAAATAAAACCAAAGAAAGTTGGTTCCAAATTATCCACCAGATGGTGCTGGATGCTCTGAAATAATAAGCTATGGCTGTCATCTCCTTTTTCATAGCAAAAGCAGACTTCTCAGCCATGCCACACTAGGATATCAGATGGGTGATTGGGGCAAGATGAACAACAAACCCAAAACCAAAACACTGTGTCCTCAACACATGATGAAAACAGACATCCCAGAGTCTGCACTTGCTTCTCTCCCACTCTAGGACATGCTGGGGCCCTCTGCTCCCTCCTGCTCTAGGCTGCAATTCTTCACTGATGCTCTGCAGCCCAGGAAGTGCACGTCAGCAGCAAAATCTCTGCATATCAATCTCCCTGGTTTCACAATTTCTTTAACAAGAGACAGACGTGGCATTTCACCTCCATGTTTTGACACAAAGAGTAGAGAACTGCGCCTTCATCCATCTGTTCCTAGGGTCCCTACCTGCTTCCATTAAACCGGTAATACTACCAGAAATACTTCAGAAATAATTCCATAGGAATCACTTATCAGTTCTTGGCTGGGTCTTTTTGTTGTCGCTGTTGTTGTTGTAACTGCAGCCTAGCTGAAAGCCTGCTCATTTCTCACATTTTGTTATGCAGGTACTTTCCAGATTGGTGACACTGCAAACCAAGCCATGATTAAAAGCAAATTGTCTGTGTGAGAGAGAAAGAAACAGAGAAAATGTGTGTGGATAGCACAGATAGTGTCACTGAGCTTACATCATTTGGGTGCTGTTCTGTTTTAACAACTTGTCCAAAATGGCACAAGCTCCAGTACCCATTGTGGTACTGGGAAAATCAAGGGGATGCTGGTAGACAAAAGATCCTCCCCAAATATTTCTCTTTGCAGAACCAGGGCACTATGTTATTTACTGTGTTGAAATTTATATGCTGTATGTCAAATTTTTTTTTTTTTTTTTAGTCAGGTTTTTTTTTAGTCAGCCTCTTACATCATAAACTGAAAGCACAGTCTTCAAAGAAGATGCATTATTAATGCCAGGCATACTGGGAATAGGGGTATGATGGCTATTTCTCTGGTGCATTGGTTTTTAACATTTTGAACATGAAGGAGGGAGGGAGGGAGGGAG
>VWZZ01004661.1:102831-208763 GCA_013399095.1 Psophia crepitans | reverse complement strand
GCCTTGCTGAGGTCAAGATAGAATGAGTATCCTGTGAACAGCAACACCCAGAAAAGTTTCCCTCTGTTTCAAAAGCAGGGCCATCAGCATGCATTTATACCTGGGAACTAATTCCCCATGTGCAGAGGGTCAAAGACTGCCCCTGTCAAAACTCAGCCTCACCTCTTTTCTTAGCACTTCTTCTAGTCACAGAGACTAAGAACGAAGCAATGTGATCCCAGATGGACTCATGATCGTGCTCCTCCAGTTCCACTGGGTTTACTCTAGACTTTCCCAGCCCTCATGCCCCTACTTCCAGAACTTAGATATCTCTAGTGAGATATTTCCATGTGACTCTCTGGCCTTCACACATGTCTCCTGATGAGCCTTTTTCTTCTGACAGGTCAGGTAACCTTCACACTCAGTCTACAGATTTTGCTAACAGGCAGAAAGGTAAATTTCTCTGGCACATGGAATAAGCAGCACACACTTGCTTAGGAAGTACCAATCTTGGTGTTACGATGTTTCAAGGGTGCAATAAACATCCCTGACTCTGTGAGTATTCCTGACTCTCTGGCTTGATGGCAAGAAGCAAAGACTCCCTTTGATGCTGGTCGAATTCCCATCAGGCTCGTTCCTAATTGAGACAACACTTGTATAAACTGACAGGTTTCCCAGTGCAATGAAGGTAAAATTTGGCTCCTATATCTTGAGGGTGCTGTTTAACATAAATATGCACATGCCTTTGCATATGTTGCCCTTCCTGCAGAAATGGGTGGGTCACACTGCAAATATCACCCAGTGACAATAGTGCTGACATTTAACCCCATTGGGCTGCCGGTAAGCCCTGGAGTTATAGAAAGGTGCAGAATTTCTTTACAGCTATTTCATAAGCATTTACCCAGCTGTACATATATACATACGCATATGTATTATTTTTTTTTGCTGTGAAATACAGATAAAAATCAATACAAAAGGACATTAAAGGATAGGTCACAAGACAGCTGCACCTGGTACTCCCAAAAAATAGTAGCAACTGCAAACTAAGGATGCTCCAAGTGATGATAATTTGTGACCCTGTGCCAATACACACTGGGCCAGATGAAAACAACTTGTTCCAAAGCTGCTATTGGGGATCTGACATGTTTATCTATTTGGCCCACATGGGGCTGTGTCTTCTAGCACTGACAGCTCCTGCCGGTTGGCAGCTTTTCAAAAGCTTGTCAGCCCTCGATAGCATTCCTACTCCTGCAGAGATGGGCGGGTCGCGCTGCGGATTACACAGCGATAATGGTGCTGACACATAATCCTGCTTACACTGCTAGCGAGCGCAGGACGTACGGAAAGGTGCACCTTTTCTTCGCAGTTATTTCAAAAGTGTTTACCCAGCTGACAACATTTTGTATTTAGTATTTTTTTAGTTTATGGGGTAAAATAACAAAAGCTTTAGGTAAACTCAAGAGAAAATTCTGTGTACCAAACTAATCTTTCCAGCAGGATCCCAAAGCTTACGATTCCTATAGAATTTCTTCTCCAGCTTCCCAGTCTCTCATGCTATTAAACATGTATGTCTGTTTTACACTGCACTTCTACTGGTTATGGCATAGTTGTCTTCAGATTTATTGTCCACATCTGCAATGCCCTGATAAATGTAGGTTGCTGCTCTTTTCTGCTTTCTTCTGCTGAATATCTTTATTTTACTCATTGGAAGTAACCACAAATCCTCCAGTTTATAAATAGCTTGCAACACTTGTCAGGCATCTAAGGATCTTTCAAGAAAAGGTTATGGCACTTGATAATGCTATTCCTGCAATAGGAGCTCGAGGCTTCTGTTCAGGACAGCTTCACAGAAATTATCTCTCTACTACAGAAAGATGATTATCCTTTGCTAAGCTTTAGATATTTGTAGAGTGTAATCATTTGTCTTTCATTCCCAAGGACTTTTCTGTTATACTGTGGTACTGTACTATTGTTTTATAATGAGGTCTGCAAACACTGCAAACTAGATGGATTTTTTCAAGCTGCCAGCTAAGGAAGTTTTTGACCAATTACACAATAAATTGAATAAAAACTACAATGATTTAAGAAATTGGAACTCCAGGAGAACTATTGATTTATTCATCGGGAAAAATATACCAGGAAATAAAGCCATAACTTAATATAATGTAAGTTAAATTAACTAATTTAGGTAAATAATTGAGTTGTAAAAAGGAAGCTATTACATGATATATATGTATACATTAAGGAAGGGGAAAGGATACAATGCTTTGGATGTTTATTTGAATTCTATTCCAGAAATATCTGAATATTGAGATTCAGATGCTACAATATAATCTTGCCAAGTAATTCTATCCACAGATGAGGATTTTCTGGGAGCAAATTGTTGAGGATCCTGATTTGGCTTTTTGGTTTATCAGTCGTTCCTAATATAACAAATATCAGAAACTGAGAAGTTTTTTGAAAGTAATCTGAGTCTAGTCTCCACAGAGCATTCTACAGTTCATGTTCAGATTTGTTTTAAGAAAGAAAACCCCAAACTACGAACAATTTTGCATCCTAGCTTCAAAGCTCTTACACCTCTATTACCTCTCTCAGCTTGCTGTCTTTAAACCTCCTTCCTTAAAGTCATTAACAAACACATCCCTTCTAGGCAGAACCGTAATATTCTAATCAATTACTTTTCGTTTTAGTGGCTGCATATAAGCAGATATATCTTTTTTCCAGATGACTCTTACTCCAGAGGAGTACAAAGGACACACTTCAGACCCTTGTAGTCCCGACATGTGTGGTTTCCTCGCACCGGGAAAGCCTGGAAGCGAGCCGCCTGGCCCGGCGCCAACCCAAACCATGGTCAGTCTAAACAGAGCGCCGGCAAACACTACTTTCTGACACTTCACTGCTACTGGAGAGTATCCTTTAGCATTGAAACCTCGTCAGTGACTGAGATTTATACACAACCCCCGGCACAACTTCCTTCATCTCATCTCTCCCCTCTCCAGACACAGTTCTACACACCCAGCACAGAGGAACCAAAAAGAAACGCTTCTGTGATACGGTCTTATGTTACCTGGGCATTTACCCAAGAGGGTGAGTTTATAAAGTTGCTGAATGCTCACAGAGATTTTGGAAATCAGCACAGCAGGATGCTTCACAGAGCTGCTCAGTCAGTTTGAGCTACTTAAATATACTTGGCCTCAATGTTTTGTCTGAAAAGTTAAAGGTGATCTGAATGGTTAAACTGAGAAGTGGCAGTATTTGAACCCACAGACAATCATTTCTTTAGTCCAGATATGCAAGTGGTTATGAATTTTATTCCCTTCTTTCAGGTTACTACAGATACATAGGCATACCTTCTCTACTCAGCTTACCAAAAGCAAATTTTCATTCCAATATAAAGCAAGTCTTTGCCCTACAATGTCAACACTAAATGGCACTGCCTGATTGCACGCTAATTCTCCTGGCTCAGCCTGTGTTCTGCTCTCCTCAAAACTCACAACATCCATAATTATCAGTGCTGGTTTGGCAAAGGAGAAGATCCTACCAGCTTGGATGGAGGGGCGGATCAGGCAGGGTGCTACCGCCTCCAGAAAGCTCTGAACTAACCAAGCCCCACTGAACATAATGAAAGGTGACAGCACTCAGCATCTCTCAGGAGGTAAGCAGCATCCCAAAGAAACAGGAATCTGCCTTTCACACAAACAAAATTTGTTTTCTACAGAAAGCCTATGCCAGAAATCAATCTGTGGTCTGGAAATCTGCAATACGAATAATGCTCTTATCAATGCAATATCCTGCAGAGACGCTCATTTTTGAGTAAACTACTGAGATGGAAGATGCAAGTGTTTGATAAAGCATCGTAGGGAAAGAATTTCCTGAAATGCTCAGAATCTGAATTTTAAAGAAAGTGGCATATGGAGCATTGCAGAAGTCAAAATAAGAAATACGATATTCTGCCTGGTACTCTATTTCTTCTATATAACAACAGCAAGTGTTGCACTCAAATATGTGGGGCAAACCAGTCTCCTGTTACACCTGCTGAGCCCCTGCGCTGCAGTTGTATTAATTCAGGGTCAGTTACCTCGTCAGAGCTAACAGAAGAACACAGTAATTTAAAACCTCCTTCTGGTACTTAAAGAAAATATCAAACACAGCTGAGAATTTAAATTTTCTTCAGTAAGTAGCATATCTGGAAGAAGCAGGAAAGCCATTTCCATGTGCGTTCCTGTGCAAGCATCTGTTTTTCACCTGCAGGAGTCAATTGTGCTTACAAAAACTTCAATCCATCGTGTCTGCTAGAAACACTGAAGGCTAAATTGGCATCTTATCTGGAGTCAACACACTGTCATATGGCATGGGCAAGTGAGTACAGTAGATCCCAGTGGAAGCTTCTTACACCACTAGTTATTCTAGATATCAATACAAATGTTAATATTAAGATTGTCACTAACATTTTTACTATAATTTAACCACTCAGAGTGCCTCTGCTCTGTTTAATATTCCAGTAATGCAATCCCAGTGATGCCAGGAAGCAAGGGAAGATCTCTCTTCAGTTATCTTCTTTCAAATGCTTTTACTTGAGGACGGGCAACACGACCAGAGAAATTAAGAAGCAAACACTGGAAACTGCATTTTTGCCTGTTTTGCCGATATTTTGATACTACTTTCATTCACTGCAGGGCTCCTCCAGGTAACTGATCTCTTGCAAGGACATCAGTCTCACAGGAGGTCACATACCATGAGAAATTCAATTTATTAAAGACAATCTGTGTAACTATGGAAGATGAGATTATCACATCCTGGTACACAACACTGCACAATGAATCTGCCAGTTACACAGTAAAAAGGGGGGGGGAAGGAGGGAGAGGGAAAAAAAGGAACAAAATTGACCTTATGAGATGATCTCTGCAGAAAATAAACTGACCTTTTTTACATTTTTGTTTAAGTCAACCAAGTTGAGCAGGAAGATGTGGTCTTTAGCCCCGATTAGCAGCCGGCCCCTCTCCTCATCTAGCAGCAGGGTTCGAAAATCAAGCCCCTCTGTTGAGCCCAGGAATGGGATGCAGCTGTTTGAAAGCAGCAAGTCTGTGGGAAAATGAAAAAAATCTTTATAATCACAATGTTTACATATGACTCATTGGTGTCTTTTATAAATATATGCAACCAGCATGGAGTATGCCGGTGAGATAACTGCAGTTTAGGAGCATGTCTTTCCAGGGTCATAATACAATTCCTGTTAACCTTGGTTTTCTTTGGGTTTTTTTACTTCCAAATTGGGTAATATTTGCTTTCACAAAACATTTTTATGCATTACAATTTCTTATTAGATTATGTCTATGTCATAAAGGAATCACATTCTTCAGCAGAAATGAGAAACAAAAAAAGACATCTTTGCAAAGTATGTATTACAGCTTTCCTTTGTTGTGAGAAAATTAGTGTACATTTATATCATCACAGATAAACACGATCAAGGATTCATATCTCACCATATTTGGTACTTTACATATAAAGCAGCAAAGAAGGTCAATGCCAGAAAGAATACTTAGGAGCAGAAAACAGTGGTTAGATGTGGCAGGTATAGACTCATAGAATGGCTCGAGTTGGGAGGAACTTCTGAAGATCATATAGTTCCAACCCCCGTGCCATGGGCACGGACACCTTTCACTAGATCAGGTTGCTCAAAACCCCACCTAACCTGGCCTTGAACATTTCCAGTAATGGGAGATCCACAACTTCTCTGGGCAACCTGTTCCAGTGTCTCGCCACTCTCATCGTAAAGATCATCTTCCTTTTGTCCAAAATAAATTGATCCTCTTTCAGTTTGAAACCACTGGCCCTTGTCCTTTCACTACCGGCCCTGATAAAGAGTCTTTTTCCATCTTATAAGCTCCCTTTATATATTGACAGGCTACAAAGTCTTCCCAGACCCTTCTCTTTTCCAGGCTGAACAACCATAACTCTCTCAGCCATTCTCCAGCCCCCTAATGATCTTCATGGCCCTACTCTGAACCCACTCTAACAGGTCCATTTTTCTTGTACAGGGGACCCCAGAGCTGGGAGCACTACTGCAGGCAGGGTCTCACGAGAGAGGAGTAGAGGGGAAGAATCACCTCCTTTTACCTGCTAGCCAAACTTCTTTTGGTGTAGCCAAGGATAGAGTTGGCTTTCTGGGCTGCAACTGCACATTTCTGGCTCATACTCAGTTTTTCTTCCACCAGTATCATCAAGTACTTCTCTGCAAGGCGTCTCCAATCCATTCATCACCCAGTCTGTTTTGATATTAAAAATTGGTCTGACTCATGTACAGGACCTTGTGCTCAGCCTTGCTGGACTTTGCATAATTTGCATGGGTCTACTCCTCAAGCCTGTCAAAAGACCTTCAAAGTTCATTTAGTCCAACTAGGTGAGGGATGGCATCCCTTCCCTCACGCTTGTCAAATGCATCGCTCAGCTTCGTGTCATCCACAAACTTGGTAAGAGTGCGCTCAATCCCATTATATCATCGATGAAGATATTAAATAGCATGGTCCCAGTACAGACCCTTGATAGACACCACACATTACTGATTTCCACTTGGACATTAGGCCATATATATGGTTGAGAAGAACTGGAAGGAGGTAACAACTGTAATGTGTATAGAAAGTTTGATTGAAAGTTCAGTTTGTCTACTGTCTAATATTAAGTTCTGGTGGCAGTACAGAGAATTGCTACAATTAAATTTTCAATTAATATAATTTCAATTCAGACCTCATATCTGAAACAACAACTATTGAGAAGAAGTATATCTCTAGGGCATAGTACTGAAACAAAGGCAATACAGAGGCATATTAAGGGAAGCATCCAGCAGCAACACCTCTAAGGTCCTGAGGTCTGTCCCTTCCTTATAGAGCTGGCAATGAGTGGCAGTTCCTGCATCCTTGCCCTCTTGGCAGAAGAAGTTTTCCCTATTGAAAATACAAACTTGACACTTAAGTTTAACTGTTTAATGATGGCTTCCAATCTCTTTCAAAAGGTAATTAGGAAAAACATACTGCTTTATGAAACTAATGAAAGAACCTATGCTTCTCCTGTCAAACAGCTAAAAGGCTGAAAAATAAAAAGTCTGTAACCTTTTGCTTAATGAAGACTCTGTGGACGTAATTCTGGATGAGGACACAAACAACATACAGAAAAGAGCACAACGAGAGTTTAGTCTTGCTGGGAAGTCATTAATTTGGGGAGAACGAAAATAAACATGTGAATCAGTTCTTCCACAAGCAATCTTTCCAAACTAAACTAGCCAGAAATCTTGGGACAGAAAGGTAAATCTTGCATTTAATTGAATGTAAAATGAAGGGTGTTTCCACCTCCCTGACACTGGATCAATCATGTATCCTTCCTTCTAGAGAGGCCAGACTTACAGAACAATCACTTACTCTGCAAAACACTGGCCCTGATTTTCATCATGGTCAGGAGGAGTAACTCCTGAACAAAATAAACAGAAAAAAACAACAAAAAAAATCCCCCAAAATCCAAACTTTGTTCTCCGAGATCTTTCATACAACATGTGCCAGACAAAGCGAAGATTAAGTCCTGTTGCTGGCTAATAAACAGCCCTGTGGGAGAAAAAATATTTTATCATTATTAATCTGACTACCTGGTATATAATTATGACAATTATTTTCTGGCTCAGTCACTTCTACTTAAGCTCGTGTGGTTTTGTCTGGCTCACTGCTGAATGTTGTTACAGTACAGGCTGAAAACAAATTGTCTTGAATTGCAGCTCCTATTCCCCTAGGTGAGAGTTATTTGGCAGTACTCTGAAAAAAATCTTACTTCACATTGAAAAATTGAATCCAACATGAAGCACTACACTGCTTTAGATCAGCACTGTCCCATCTTCTGCGAAGGCAAAGATGGCAGGGTTGTTTTTTTCTAAATTAGTAACACTTTAAAAGATCAGCTTATTAATTGACAGCAAGATTGTTCAGGAACGACTTACGGTTAGCACTGTACTATAAAAAGCTAAGTCCCATCCAAGCTGCTTCTTTCACTACAGCTGGCTGATGAATAGCCTGGCTCAAGAATAGCCAAGCCAGTGTAATAAATAAATACAAAATTAAAAAAAACAACCAAAAACCAAAAACAAACCACAGAAGAAGAAAAGCCCATTCAAGACAGAACTTCTAAAATACACTCCACTACTGTGTTTGCACCCAATAAGAAATCATAGAGTCATAGAACATCCCGAGGTGGAAGGGACCCATAAGGACCATCGAGTCCAACTCCTGGCTCCACACAGGACCAGCCCAATCAGAGCAGATGACTGAGAGCGTTGTCCAGACGCTGCTTGAACTCAGCCAAGCTCAGTGATGTGACCGCTTTCCTGGGGAGCCTGTTCCAGTGCCCACCACCCTCTGGGTGAAGAACCTTTTCCTGATCTCCAACCTAACCCTCCCCTGTGGCAGCTCCATGCCGTTCCCTCAGGTTCTGTTGCTGGTCACCAGAGGGAGGAGATCAGCGCCTGCCCCTTCGCTGCCCCTCAGGAGGAAGCTGTAGGCTGCCATGAGGTCTGCCCTCAGCCTCCTTTTCTGTAGACTGAACAAACCAAGGGACCTCAGTCTCTCTTCATACATCTTCCCTTCTAGACCCTTTACCACCTTTGTTGCCCTCCTTTGGACACTCTCCAATAGCTTTATGTCTGTCTTGTACTGTGGCACCCAAAACTGCACCCAGTACTCTAGGTGAGGCCGCACCAGTGCAGTGTAGAGCGGGACAATCACGTCCCTAGACCTGATGGCAATGCTGTGCTTATAGTTGTACTCTTCCTGACACTTGCTGTTACTGGGTTCTCTGCTACAGGACAGCCACTTCTAATGTAACTATTAATTTTTGTGTGTGATGTATATGTGTCTTCATTAAATGTCATACTCTGCACAAACCTCCTCCTTTGTTTTTTTGTGACTGGAAATTCTTGGTACTGGATACGATGGAGCTGGAAAGGGTTCTCTGATGCTGATCACAGCACAGCAGGAGGTTTTAGCTCCCTTGGGCTACTCAAATTATTCTCAGTTGCTCTTTAAAATACTGTTTATCAGCTCAGCATTGCTGGAGCACATAATTTTTGAGTAATCCTCTTTCTCTTCTCCACCCATGACATAATCTACTAATGCAGCCAGCTCTTATCTGATACATTATACGTAATAATTACTGCCTTCTAAATTCCGCAGTCTAGATTAAATCCCTCTTTAACAGTTCTGTGTCCCAATTAGTAGATGGGAATACAGGATCACAATACCTAGTAATTAGTCATTCAGAGGCATTAACATGAATAAACACAAGAGATTCATGAATTTCACAGGCTACTATATTTCAGCAACCCATATCACCCTCTGTTACTCTTAAATCTCTTCCGATGACAGTTTTCCAGTCATACCAGAGGGCTCGCCGGTGGCACGTGGGTAACCAAGATGCAGAATGTAAGGGATTCCTTCTCATCTCCAGCCATAGGAATTTGATCTGAGTAAGGATAAATGATACGTTTGTGCAAATGTTCTAAAGCACTTTCAATCCCTAGACTCGTGCGATCCTTGGGCCTTTGCAAGTGTGCTGCTTGCCAAAATATTTAGACCTGATTCTCTGCATACCTTGAAAGGAGATGACTGAGACTGCTCTCCACTTCCCATTTCTTTCTTATCTCTAAGGAACGATCTCTGCAGTGACCATCCCAAAAGGACATTTGTCATCTGTTGCTCAACCCTTCTAGTATTTCTCAGTAAAGAGCCACCTAGGACAGCTACAACGGGGAAGGAAAAAGTTGTCTCATGACTGAAACGCCCAAACAGGAATGAGCCCTGCCTGGTGCCTCATACAGTCATTTGTTTCACTGCATCATAAGAAAAACATTTGTAAAATGTTCCAGACTGACATGACAGCACTGCACACTGATTTCTGACCAGTGCAAACAACACCACAAGCTGCAAAGTGGTGAAGAATCAGGTTTGGTCAGTTACTTACTAACTATTGAAAAGAACTTGGAAATAAGACTCTGAACATGCCACTGATAAGATTAAAACTGAAACATGACCTAATAAAATTTGTCAAGTAAACATTAACAGAGAATTGATTAAATTACAGCCAAATTCATCACTGTTCTCACTCCATAAAAGCAAAACAATCCAATCTCGGGTTGAAATTGCCCTTCACAGCAAGATATATTTAATATCACCAAGGATATTACACTGGAAACATTTACTATGAAAAGCACACTTGTCCAATGGTTTCAAAGATTAGAGAAAGCTGTTGATTTGAATCACTGCATCTCTGCAGCCAGGCGAACATAGAAACAGCATTCCCACAATGCACAGAAACAAAGTTAGTTACGGGGATGGTCTTTCAGAAGCGCATGTTCAGCACTCAGTTTATAGTGTGTATTCTGTCTTACTGAAAATTAAATACTTTTTTTCCAGTCTGACAATTAAATGAATACTCAGCAAACTCCCTTTCCAGGTTAATATTTCACTGCTGAGTGGTAGAAGCCGGAACAGTGATAGGTTTTTATTTATTTAGAAAAGTATCTTAGTGGACTTGGCTCACAAGAAGATCCCTGCTTACTTAAATAATCTCCAGCATCAGAGCCATGACATAAAGGCTTCAAATGAAGAAGAAGATTAAAAAAAAAAAAAAGTCATTCTGTTCTGATCATCTGTATTTACATTTATACAGCATAATTAGATTTCTTAGCCTCAAGTCACACATGTGGTGACCATGTTGCCATTCCTCAACTGCAGCATGGTGTAATCTGGAATTGCTTGGTCAAGACTCAGAATTGTCTTTGTGGTTGGTCACAGACATTTTTGTAATGACAGGCCATGCCTAAATTGGCAAAAAGAAAAGGGAACTCCTCAACCTGCTTCAAAAACAGATACATCTGCTCAAACCTTTGAAGAACTCCGAATTTAAAAGCTGTATAATTTGGCAATTTTCACATACAGTAAAAAACAAAGGTCACATCATTTTCCTCTAGATAGGAGCAAGTCCTTTCACGTGCTGGAAAATACCCATTTGTCCTGGTTTCAGCAGAGAGAGAGTTAATTTTCTTCACAGCAGCCAGTATGGGGCTGTGGTTTGGGTTTGTGCTGGAAGCAGCGCTGATAGTGCAGAGATGTTTTTGCTGTTGCTGAGCGATGCTCACACAGAGCCAAGGACTTTGCTGCTTCTCACCCCGCCCCGTCGGCGGGATGGCTGGGGGTGTGCTGGGAGTTGGGAGGGAACAGACAGGGCAGCTGACCCCAACTGACCAAAGGGACATTCCATACCATATGGCATCATGCTCGGTTTGTAAGGGGCTGGGGAAAGAGGAAGGGGGGGCAGCAGCGTTCGGAGTGATGGTGTTTGTCTTCCCAAGTAACCATTACGCGTGACGGAGCCCTGCTGTCCTGGGGATGGCTGAACCCCTGCCTGCCGTGGGCAGTGGGGAATGAATTCCTTGGTTTTGCTTTGCTTGTGCACGCGGCTTTTGCTTCACTGATTAAACTCTTGTATCTGAACCCAGGAGTTTTCTCACTTTCACTCTTCTGGTTCTCTACCCCATCCCGACGGGGGGAAGTGAGCGAGGGGCTGCGTGGGGCTCAGCTGCTGGCTGGGTTAAAACCACAACACAGTTACAATTTACATGGGTATTGCGTGAATCGTCAACTAAATTTTTGGGATGAAATGTCAATATAACATGAATACACCAATTTACTTAATTCCTAAACTATTCTGAGTTTAAAAGATCCAATTGACCCCAGATGTACTTGTATGAAGGCAAAGAGCATAGTTTCACTCTGCTACCACTCTCTACTACATATTGCAAGAAGCAAGTTATATTTTGTTGAGCTGCATCTCACCATGGACAATGATGATTTGTTGTGGATGCCATGTGGCTCTCTTTGCTATACAATGCATTTTACATGGCTCGGAGGAAAACATCTTATTCATGGCACAGCAGAGCCTTTCCAAAAGGATATGAATTACTGGGAACAGAGGAAACATGATTTCTTGTTGGCACAATACTGTTCTCTTTCTGAGCAGTCCCCAAAACCACCTTGTACTCTAGCACGTATTTTGGGATTAGGCACTTCTGTTCCTCTTTTAGGATTGAATTGTTCTCCAGGAGGATATTTACAGTCTAGGAATGTGATACTGAAAAGAGATTTTTTTTTCACAGATTGCTCCAAGATTCAGGAAGAGTCTGCTGCAAGACTTAAGGCATTTCAGGGCATTTTCACTTCGAGCTTCAGGCCTGCTCAGCAATCAGCAAACTTAACATTTCATACATCTCTGTTTGCAAATACTTACTGTCAGCATTTTACAATCCAGAAAAATCATAAGTAATTAAAACAGTTCCATTACGTACTATGCTTCTCAGACCATCATTACAGACAACTAAGCAATAGCTCTCACTGTGCAGTGCTGTGAAGATGTTTTTTTACAGCTTTCATTGGGAAGAACACAGATCACCTTATCTTCTCAATGGCTACTCTACCCATCAAGAGGGAGTTAAAAAAAAAAAGGAGGAAAAAAAAAAGTAACTCCTGCTGTGGGCCCTGATTCTCTTTCATATCAGTAAAGCTCACTTGAAAGGAGGTGCTTCTGCAAGATCAGAATTGAGACTACTCCAGATTAGTTAGTTCATCTATTTCAGAGCCAGGGATCATGACAGTTGGACTAGATGATCCTTGATGTCTCTTCCAACCTTAATGATTCTATGATTCTATAACCAATGTACAGTCCTGTCTTTGTCCGAGTCAGTGTTTTTTAAATCTGAAAAAATGGTAATACTGTGAAACAAGATAGAATAGAATAGAATCATTAAGGTTGGAAGAGACCTCAAGGATCATCCAATCCAACCGACCCCCCCCACCTATTACCCACTAAACCATGTCCTTTACCACCACACCCATTAAGGCATGAACTAAAAACTTCTCACTTATGTTTATCAAAGTGTATTTTAGTTGTCTTTTAACTGCAAATAAGTTTGACTATTGAACCAGCTGCACAAATAACTTGCAAAGTGTTATTGTTGCAGAGATGATTAAAAGCTGCTTGTGACTTCATGTTACCGGTGAAAAAAATGCAATGGCCATCAATTCACAAACTTCACGGAGCCAAACCAAATAATTAACTTCAGACAGCACAACTGAAAATGTATCTGAGCAAAACATTTGCTTTTCTGAAGACAACCTAAGACTGTGGACTTGCACAGGTTCCCTTTTCCTAAGTAGTTTATCTTTCTTGCAAAACTGCCAAAGTAACCAAACTCACTGTTGTTTTCAAGGCAAAATTAGATCGCCTTCCCCACCTCCCCCTTAAAGTGATACAATGAATATTTAAAGAATATGCTTTACAAATGTAATTCAGTATAAACTATTGGCAAGCATATGGGCTTTGGAAATATGTAGATAATTGTTGGCATCTCATCACACATACCTGTCCATTAAGAAAGCCTGGCACACTGATAAACTCAAATTGTACCAAATCTCATCTTTAAATGAAAAACAACTCACAAACAATGGACTCATCACCTCCATTTCTTGATTTTCAGTTGTTCAGGACTGAGCTTACCTTTTTTCCCTTCACCTCTCACAGATCCTCAGCTCGTGTAATGGGTAAATAATCCAAGTCATTTGACTGAAATCTGCTTCCTTCCACTTCAGTCTTAGAATCACAGAATCCCTAAGGTTGGAAAGGACCTCCAAGATCATCAAGTCCAACCGTCAACCTAACACCACAGATAATACTACAAATTCCCTTCAAGGTATCCCAATAGTGAGAGGATATTGCTCCCTAAGACGTAAGACTTTCTCCTTTATATCTAGCAGAATAAAAATTTAGGTCATTGCTGCAGTCAGAGGCCAGTTAGTTTTCTTCTCAAGCATACAGATGAGGAACTATTAACTTAACTAGAGACCACACTCTAGACTTCTTTTAAAATTATCTTCAAGCAACCTGTGTTAAGCAGCTGAGATTCTGCCCTATTCTGAGGGAGATAGCTTATAAACTCATCTATTCCCAAAATCTACTCCAAAAACCCACATTACTAGATTCATAGTAGCAAATAGCTTGCGAATTTGCAAATAGCAAATTTATTGACCTAGGAAAAAGGCAGCTTTAAATAAATTCTGCTGCTCCCACTCCCTCTGGTTAGAATTTTGATTTTTAGATGCCTTAGGGTAACTCAAAATAGTCATTTCATTCATCCCCTGGTTAACTATTTCCCAGCCTCTAACCATCCCAAACTATCAGCCAATGAAATACATAGGAAAAAAAGAGAGAGATGACAGGCTTCAGGTGGAAATAATGGCAAAATCCTCTTTGATTGCCTTATTTGAAAAAGCTGAGTAAACTCACTGATTCTGAATCAGTTTTACTGCTCCATATCTCATCTCATGAACCTTCAGGTGCATAATAATATGACCTGCAATCAGACAGGCATAAATCTTACAAAGGATGTAGCCATAGGGACTGAAGCGTGGAGATGAGTCCACACCCTGAGGAACAGGCAATGCAAACAAAACGCACTGATGTTAGGCTGTGTCTAGTAGATGTCTAGCATCAAACCTATCTCAGGGATCTGGGACTTGCATCAACTTGCATCAGTGAACACACCCCACTCTGCAGAAGCAGACTTATTCTTTTCTGCTTGGCTGGAGATGTGTATTGCACTTTGCAAGCATGACCAGGTGTTAAAAATGTAACACGGCGATCATATTTAGCACTTTAAGGCACACAGCTCTTCCTCTGCCAAAGTACAGTTTATAGAATTATACGCAGTGCTATGCCTCTTTTCACAACAAATTACTGTCATTATATTGCACTTGCCTTCAAAATAGTAGCAACCCTTCACTTCAGACCTTACTTTCTTCAGACTGATGCAAAAACGTCGAGAATATTTTCAAGCACCTGTACCTGCAATTTTCAACTAACTGTGCCATCAGAGAAACTTTTGAGAACATGATGCTCCCTGGAGGTGCACACAGCAGCCTGAGGACAGACAGAGGAGCTCTTCGCTACGTCTTACAGCCTGTATATTTATGGCCTGATAAAACAACAGCAGGCTGTGCTATTTCTCCTGCCCATACTTGCACATGTATAGAACATGACACATTTTTTAATCCTTAGTCAGTTTTTGCTTTGCTGATGAAATTCCAGCCTTAGAAGGTAAGATAAGTGGACTTTGTTTCACACTTGCAGCAAACGAGAATTTCTTTGTGGATTTCAGTGTCCAGGATTTCAACCTGCAAGGAGTTTTCTCAAGTAAACCTGAGGTATAATCGCCTACAGAAACCTGGATTTGGCTCAGTAACCGGTCAGACACTACTGATAGGTGCTGACAGATCTCCTTGGGAATCTGACTCACTTTATTCAGACCTGCTTTCTCAGGCTGCGCACCCAACATCAGAACTTGTTCCATTGAGGCTACAGCTGTTACAAATGAAAGATACTGGGTTTTATGGTCAGATATCTTAATAATACTTCAAGATTTTTCTCACCAATTTCAAATGTATTTGCCAGCTTCCTAATGAGATTAACGTTCACAACAAAGTAGACAAGGCTTTCAGACCAAAAGACGAGAGACCTTGAACTGCCCTGGCACGAACAACTGTTGTAATAACAGTGTCAGATGGCATGGGCCTGGAAAAAATATTAATATTGATACTAACAGGCTTAGGAGAGATACAGATCAGCATGAGCTATTCGTGAAGAAGGTGAGTTGACACTGCAAAGGAGAGATAATGCCACACAGATTTCCTTGCGCATTTACTTCATTAGTGCCTCTGTAATCAAGACTTAAAAGAACAGCTCACAGACAGAAAAATCCAGATTTTTTGCCTATCATTGCTATTGTTGAAAACTATTTGCAATTTCCATCCTAGTGTAATCATACACTACACACCAGTTATAACCATTGTTTGTAAGCAACACAGATCGTTCTGGATGCATTCAACACTGTACGTCCCACCCTTCCCCATCCTCTGCACGCTGCACTCACATCAAGGCTCATAGCCAGACTCCCAGTTTAACCACTGGGACCTGCAATAATCTTACCAGCTGCAGATCTAGCCCTGACTGTATAGCAAGAAGCAGTGGGGGCCATTCTCCTCTCTGACTCCAAGCATTGGACCAGATCCCACACAAGCTGTACGGTCAGGCTGTAAAGCTAAATATGATACAGAGATAAAGTTCTAACTACTAATAGCAAACGTCCTTGCCAAAGGGGCTGATGAGAGCTGGAGCTGGTGCAAGAGAATGGGCAGGTCCATGCACTTGGGAGCAGATGAGGGAAGAAAGAAGTGGATATGTGTGTTTGGGAAGTGGGAGCAGGGAGGAAGATGTCCTCCTTCCAGAAGCAGCATGCTGTTACGTTGGCTCAGCTGCCATCAAACTGCCATCTGAGAGAGCCTGCAAGATGCCTGAAGTGCTGATGGTCCTTCAACACCCTTCCCACTGTCCCCCTGAGGACAAGGAAATTTTCTCATAACAGGCTTCGAAAAGCTTTTTTGGTTTCTGAACTCAACCAAGGCCCAGATGGACAAGGAGGCAAAGCAGATACAGTAAAGGAGGTGAAACCAGGTCTGGGAAACAAGAACTAGCTCACCAGCGTGACCTGCTACCCAGGGAGCAAAGGCAGCGTTTGGCAGGGCTGAAGGGGCTGTGGTAGGAGGAGTGCCTGCACAGGAAAGGAGGCTAAGGGCAGGGACCTCTGTGAGCAGATTTACCTGTCAGTGGAACAGATATTTCCGCTGTTGGCAGGAAACCTGCTTTAGGAGGTTCCTGCTTGCTCGCCCAACACGTAACTGCTTGTTCCTGCCCCCGCAGGGGGGTTCCCTCTCTGACATGGGCCAGATAATCTTTCTTTCCCATGCTCTGAATGAGGAATGAGAACTTTTATAAGGGCAGCAGGGGCATTAATATTTTAATCATCATTACTTCTGGTTGCGCTACCAAGGCAAAATTAATAGCCCTAAATAGCTACAGAAGCACAGTACAGAGATACAATCACTATAGGGAAGCACTGTTTAAGTCCCATTATCTGGGGTAGCTGCACAGCACGAACATTCTCTAAGAAACTGTGGTTTAAATGTAGAGAATGACTGTTTTTAGGAAACTTCAAAGATTTTTCCTCTTATATTCTTCTTCCAGTTTTCTAGATATATTTTACTTGATTAAAAGTGATTAAGTCTAGCAAGATAACTCAGTTGGCTATTGTGAAGGTAGGCTTTCAAAATAGTTTTGCACTGGCAATAGCAAAAGGACTACTTCCAGCAATGAAAATAAACCACATTATAAAAGCTTGGACTAGCATAATGTTCTCCCATGGCAAAGTGAAATATAATTTTCAGTGATGCGTTCCGATATTGACAGGAGTTAAGTCCTTCTGAAGCCATTAAAACTAGAGGTCACTGAATATCTGCATTAATTCCCTGAAGTTTTAGGTGTTTGTGTTGGAGTTGTGCCTAGCAAGCTCCATCAGATCCAGAGTCCCACATGCAGATGTGCAGGTGGACCCAGTATCTGCCTTGTAGACTTAAGCAACGTTGTGACAGGACCTTACTAACTAAAAATTACACAGCAAGGGACGTTAGAGATGTGTGTCTGCACATGGTAACCATATCTTATTACCTCCTGTCAACCAATACAGGCATAAGCTATCATTTAATATTGGAAGGGGGTGACATTATTTATTATTAATATTACATTTATTTATCTGTTTTAGAGCACCAGTGGGTGTCATACACACTGCTGCTGTGTTATGTATTTAGTGAGAAATATTTTTCAAGAAATTTATTAGGTCTCCGGGGACACCTAATTGCGGCCTAGCAGTACCTGAAGGGGCCTACAGGAAAGCTGGCCAGGGGCTGTTTATTAGGGAATGTAGTGACAGGACAAGGGGAAATGGGTTTAAACTAAAACAGGGAGGATTTAAATTGGATGTTAGGAAGAAATTCTTCCCTGTGAGGGTGGTGAGGCCCTGGCACAGGGTGCCCAGAGAATCACAGAATCATAGAATCCCTAAGGTTGGAAAGGACCTCCGAGATCATCAAGTCCAACCGTTAACCTAATACCACTATACCTACTAGACCATGTCCTGGAGTACTCCATCTACACGTTTTTTGAATGTCTCCAGGGATGGAGACAAGCCTGTAGCGCTGCCTGGGGTTGTTGTGGCCAAAGTGCAGGACCCGGCACTTGGCCTTGTTAAACCTCATACAGTTGGCCTCAACACATCGATCCAACCTGTCCAGATCTCTCTGAAGAGCCTTCCTACCCTCAAGCAGACTGACACCGCCTCCCAGTTTGGTGTCATCTGCAAACTTACTGAGGGCGCACTCTATCCCCTCATCCAGGTCATCGATACAGATGTTGAACAGTACCATCCCCAAGACTGAGCCCTGGGGAACGCCGCTAGTGACCGGCCACCTGGGCACATCCTTCCAACCAGTTTTGTATCCAGTGAAGAGTGTGGTCCAAGCCATGAGCTGCCAGCTTCTCTAGGAGAATGCGGTGCGAGACAGTATCAAAAGCTTTGCTGAGGTCCAGACAGAAGACATCCACAGGCTCTCCCTTATCTACTAGGTGGGTCACCTGATCATAGAAGGAGATCAAGTTGGTCGAGCAGGACCTACCCTTGATGAACCCATGCTGGTTGGACCTGATTCCCCATCCATCTCGCATCTGCTCAGTGAGTACTCTCAAGATGAGCTGCTCCATGATCTTTCCCGGTACCGAGGTCAGGCTGACAGGCCTGTAGTTCTCTGGATCCTCTTTTCGGCCCTTCTTGTAGATGGGCATCTCATTGGCTAACCTACTGTCAACCGGAAGCTGTGGACGCCCCATCCCTGGAAGAGTTCAAGGTCAAGCTGGATGGAGCTTTGAGCAACCTAGTCTAGTGGAGAATGTCCCTGCCCATGGCAGGGGAGTTGGAACTAGATGGGCTTTGAGGTCCCTTCCAACCCTAACCATTCTGTGGTTCTATGATTCTATGAAATCCAAGGTGCCATGATAATGCAGAAGGAGTTGTAAAATCCTCCCAAAGCTGTCAGAGAAGTTGAACATAAAATTTCGGTGTCTTCAGTAACCTCTTAGCCATCAAATTCTATGGTACAACACAGAGTACACCTCTGAGAAAGCCAGGATTTGGATCACAAAGGAGAATGCCTGTTTTCCCAAATTAGTGGGGAAAAAGGTACCTTTGTCACTCCTACCCTTGTCTAAATGTGTATGTTAACCACAGCTACTCAATCCCTCTGACTTCTCTGATAATGCTCTGGCACAATAAAGGAAATTTTGTCTCTGTTTTTTTTCTGCTATCTCTTTGTGTATTTATCTCCAAAGGACTTTGACTACAGAACAGACATCCCCTGCACACTTTGGCCCTTCTTTGAGGAACTCATCTATAAATGGAACAGCAGAAATGGGGAGGGAGGAAAGGGAAATAGGATGTGACATGAGGACCTGCGCTGCAACCACAGATGTCCACCACTAGACACACACTGATGTCAAGAGGATCATGCCCTCAAATTAGTGTATAGAAAGAGAACAAGGTTGGGATCTTCAAAACTGCTGAGGATTGGCTTTGCTTTACAAATGTCTTTAGTAAAAGTGCAATGCAATTAGACAAACATCTTTGAAAGTACCCTCTTTGAAACTTATGCCACTGATCATGTATCTTCCCCACATTCTTCTTCTAGGGAAGCAGTTTTCAGTGTTGTCTCATCCTCCTTTTTACAATGGACCAAACATTCTTCCCAAAGTCTTATTCTTTTGTTTTGTTTTTTTTATCATCTTCTGAGATTTAATCAAGTGAACATTCAGCAGAATAGTTTGGTATTTTGTGAACACAATTCTTTTTTTATCCAATTGAGGCCCTTTTGTGATCAAGAAAAAAAGAAAACTGTTGTGAGCTACAGGCTGTTTACACTGTTAAGAGGTTGATACGGGTCAGTTCTCTAAGGTTATTCTTAGTTCAACTGCTGTGTAAACTGTTGATGTCACTGACTGGAGGCTGCTCTCCAGGACATTATATGTATGATAATTATATGACAGAAAATGCAACATATAGTTGGATCTGACCTCCAAGTTCACTAGTTTAAAAAAGGAGAAAAATGTCTGTAAGAAACTTGCTGGTTTTCCCGTTACTGAAATGTAATAAACCCCTTCAAATTTATACTTAGTCTACAGCATATACAAGAGCCATGCCCATCCATCTTCAACCTTTGGCACATTTTAAGTCTCGATGTTCACTGTCTCCAGAAACCATTTTTGAGATAAAACAGGAAAAATCTATTTCATAACTAGGCAAGCATCTGAAACTAGGATCTTAACTCTCACATAAATAGGTTATGTTACTCTACAAAGGAATCTGACACAGATTTCTCTGAGAAATCACAAATCATCAAAAATCAATTAAACAACTATAAAGGTTTCAAGAAAAGCAGTACTTCCTCACTCAGCACATTTTCCTTGGTCTTCATGGGCATTAAGAATTACAGGTGCTGATATTATCACAAAAGCATTGATTTATCTTCCTCTTCCTGCAGAGCAAGCACGGCTGCAGAAATGCAAGCTCATTTCTACGCCTTTTTGTACACCACCAGTTTACCACGTTCCAACCATTCGTAGTTGTGCAAGACCCCCTTCATGGTACTGGGATTACCGCAACGTCACAGACAGTTTAAACGAGGCTCATGGTGCTATACAATTGTAACTATATTTTACATGGATAATTAAACAATCCATGACATGGAAGTAAGCCAGCTTTACTGAAACAGAACAAACTAACTGTTCTAATGCAGCACTAAGGCATCTTGTCAGTTATAAACTGAAACATGTTTAAAGAAAAAAGTATTTAGAAAACAGGATACTTGACTTTGTGAAGTAGCACGTTTAAAGGATCATTTTAAGAACATTAAGGAAACGTACTAATCCAGTCAAGTTTTCAGAAGAATTCCTGGCACCAAAATGTTATCATCTGCTTGCTTTTTCACCATGTTGTAAGAATGAATCATTCTTAGGGGAAGAAAATCATGTATGCAAAACACTGCATGCAGCTGAACAGTTCTTAGACGTGGCTGATTTCCATGTGGAGCTGATGATTTAGCATTGTCATCCTTCAACAGAGGAGACAGAATTGCATGTCTTTAGTTTACTTATTTAAGACAAAAAAAGTGGGGAGTAGAAATCCAACCCTGCTCCAACTTACTTCAGTGGCAAAACTCTTGCCATGACTTTAGAGGGAGTTTAGACTGCATCTTAATTCATTCAATGGGAAGAAGAAAAAAATCAGCTGAGAATAATGTTCTTGTTTATTAGATTCAAATTACTGCCATAGTTGGTTTTAACAGTGTTAAGTAAATCCTGTTTTAAAAGCAAAATGTTGCCTTCAGTCTTGCCTTTTCCTATGTGCTGTGTCATTACACAGGATCCTGGTCCTCTGACCAGATCAGCACCGGTCACGACAAGCGTGGCTTGCTTTTGGGGTATGGTCACATCGCCACCTGGCAACGATATATGTTTGTGGATGTCAATGTGGCTATGTCACTGGTGACAGTGTCCAAACCTAGGCTGAGGCACATCCCCTAGCCAAGAAAGCAGAGTGCACACTTCTGTAATATAAATGTATTCTAATGAGTTGTAAATATGGTCATATGAAGCAGCCGAGGGCATGGGGGTTGTTTAGCCTGGAGAAGAGGAGGCTGAGGGGAGACCTTATCACTCTCTACAACTACCTGAAAGGAGGTTGTGGTGAGGTGGATGTTGGTCTCTTCTCCCAAGTAACAGGTGATAGGACAAGAGGAAAGGGCCTCAAGCTGTGCCAGGGGAGGTTTAGACTGGATATTTGGAAAACTTTCTTCACTGAAAGGGGTGTCAATCACTGGAACAAGGTACCCAGAGAAGTGGTGGAGTCACCATCCCTGGAGGTACGTAGAAGACATGCAGATGTGGTCCTTAGGGACATGGTTTAGTGATGGACTTGGCAGTGCTAGGTTAATGGCTGGGGGTCTTTTCCAACCTAAATGATTCTATGATTGCACAGACAACTTCTAAGATGTCCATAAAAAATCCAAGAAAATAAAGCAAATCAATAGACTTAAATTTGCAGTTAGGAGTCTGCATTACTACTGGAAAATTCTAGGAGGGCCACAAATTGAAAGAGGTTGAATTTTTTTAATTGTTTTTTTCCTAGAAGGCAATCGACCTTCTGGTCTGGTTATTCTGTGTCTCTCCCTCTAAAGGAAAACCTAGAAACACACATTAAAAAAATCTGTAGAAAAATGCCTGTCAATAAATGTCAAGGACCTCTACCCAAAATATGGACAGAAATAAGACTGTCTAGACAATATGAATTAAACACATTCGTATGTATGAATTACGGCACAGGCATCTGAAAAAGATTTAAAGAACTGACACCGTCCTGTAAATGACAGTATTCAACGAGACCGGTATATGAAGAACTTCTGCATTTGCTGTAGAGGTAGGAATAAGGATGTTAAATGAGGTAACAGACAGCAAGATTAGGGAAGCTGAATGTCACTTCTGTGTTTGTGGAGTCCTGCAGTTTGGATGATGGTCATAGAGTATCTCCAGCCACATGAGAATGAATGATAAATATGCACTGCGGTTCTGAGACTGAATGTAGTGTTAAACCATGGCTATGAAAATATGGAGTATTAATCAATAATCAGGGCCTAGTTTTCTAAAGATGGTAATCTTCTATTAGAAGACAGTTTGTTTACCTTCTCCTAAAGTTAAAGCTGTAACATAATAGAAACACCTCATAATCTTGTGAGAGTATCTAAGAGTTATAGAATAATTAAGGTCTATAGAGTGAGAGCACCCTAGAAGCATCATGAAAGCTGTGACAATTTCTGGGATATGAATTACATGCACCAATATCTGAAAACTAAAGTCTAAATGAAGAAGATAGATAAAAAGAAATACTGAAGAATTATTCAGTTAAGGAATTGGGGTAAATGTGGGAATATAGGATGAGGTATACAATTAAAGATTATAGTGCATTATATTAACACAGGTGGAGTATACATGACTTCACCTCTATATTACAAGATATTTGAAATTACTTGTGTGCACTCGTAGTTTTATGTATGTATGATTTTTTAGAACTGGGACAAACAATAAAGTAAATCCATGATGTTACATCATGTTTATACTCACATCATTCACTGGAATATCTGTATCTTAACATTTCCAGCACAGATTTCTGCCCCTTAAGCGATCTCACAGAAGATGAAAACCTGTAACTGCCATGCAGACAAGCTCTAAAATTTTAATTGCTGTCTGAATGCAGAGAACTTGTGACGCACCATGGTTTATTGAAGCGCTCTTGTGGTTATAGACACTTCTTTTAGCTACCCCACCCTGCTGCTTCTCCCTCTTCCTTTATCCACCACTGACTTCTTTCTTTCTCTCTCAGTTTTCTCCTTCTCTAGGTTCCTTTAATACCACTCCCTCTTCTTCTTTCTCTCTTCTTGTCCCCTGCACATCTTCATCCTCAGCATTTGTCTCTTGGCATTCCCTTTCTCCTCTTTTACCTTTAGGGCACGGGAAGAAGCACTTTCCTAGCCCTCAACTGTGGTTTGCTCGGCTGCAGCTGTGAGATGAAGTAACTGCAGGGGAAAGTCCTGCTCACTTCCAGCTCTCCTGCCCAAGCAAACGCTCAGCCATTCTGGGAAGATGGAGCTATGCCATCCCATAAACACATTGCACTTGGAAGGGGATGAAACCTTCCCTTGAAAGGCAACATCTTTAACAGCCAAACGAACACACATGTGTGACCAGGTTTTCAGAGCTGCCTGATGTGGCCAATTTTGGTCAGTTTTCCATAAAGAAGAAAAAGGGCCCCGTATTATCCTCCTCGTGATATTTCAAGTCTAAATTCCAAAGAACAGAGATGCCAGGACTTGTCAATGACATGACTGTAAAAATTTTATGAGAACTGGCAAGACAGTTAATTTCTCCTACATCTTATTTTCAGAAATCTTGGAGTTATTTAGGCTGGAATATTTGGGGGGAGGGGAGGAAGGTAAGATTAATTCTGGCAACTATATCAGATAGTCAGGACATCTGTCGTGCTGTTATCAATAACACAACATGATTTAATTATGACAAGCACTACCTGCACCATTTACAATGTAAAAGTGTGAAAATAAAGCAGTAACTTTTTTCTTGTTCCCTGTGGAAAAGGAAAAATAACCTTTCAAAAAAAAAGAAAAAAAAAAAGCAAGAGGAGGCACAACAAAGTTTGGTAATTCTCTTTCCTTTGGCTTTTCGGTTCCATCACAGCTCTCCAATTTAAGATTTATGTGCCATTTTGTATCTGTTGTTGCTTTTTTCCCCCTACAGGGATATAGGTGGATAAGTTTGGAGAGGAAACTGTATCCCTCGAGCAAAACTGAAAGGTTTATAAAGTTGCTAATAAAAGTTTGGGTCAGGGCCTAAATATCAATCATCCACTCATTGTCTTTTTAAACGAGCTCAGGCATTTTCCCAACCACTCCCAGCAGGTCTCTGCTACTATTTTCAACTAATATTTCAGTGAATTATTTTTTTTTCCTGTGTTGACCTCAATAATTTTTCTCTCTCCCCCTGCTTACCTGCCAAATGCATCCATCAGGATTTTGCCAAAGGCTATCCACCTTTGAAGTCAAGAGGAATTCACTAATCGTGAATGTCAAATCCACAATAAATGCCATCACCATATGGTATATGCTGCTATTGGGAATTATCTCAAAAGGCCTAGCTGTGAAAAGTCTGGCTATACGTTACGGGGTTTTTATTGCTAACTTTCATAACTCATGTCAGGTCTTTCAGTTTCTGTATGCATTGGCTTAAGTGAGTGCAACTGCTTCCTGAATTTATAAAAATGTTGTCAAGATCCCTTGATCTCTCTTCCTGTCTCTCTCACACACACACACTCAAACACAGGGGAATACCATTCACAGTGGCATACAAACCTAGCAAAAGAGAAGCTTGTAAATAAATAGTATGTCATTGTGCTTACTCAATAAATTCCTCTGTGTGTTAAACTCCTGATAAATATACCATAACCACTGATGAAGGCTTTACAGCCTCCCGTCCCATCGCACCATCCCGAGCGTAATTTCTGTAACGCACAGGAAGGCCTAAGTTTGAAAATCTGAGAGCAGAATTAGCTCTCCTCGGGGCAGGGTGCTGGCACAACTGAGAAAATAACTAACTGGAGAGCATTTGCTTTAGCTAAAGAAGACAGTATCGAAGTGATGTATCTCTGTGCCTTGTAAAAACTGTGGAAGTGTATTGTATATTCAAAACAACAAGAAATCTACTTTCTTTAAGAACTTGTCCAAGAATGAGTTTTAACACCTCGGCCTGTAACATTCTCAACAAGAAGTACACATAAGGTTAAGAAAGTCCTCAGAAAAACATGCTTTTGTGGTCCAAAGAGGTAGGAAAACAAGAAAACAACATTTCAAGAGTTTCACATACCAACTTACTGATAAAGAAAAAAATTATTACAGAAATAAAATGTCAGTGCCATTTGAAACACTTGGGGCAGCTCTCTCGACATTTGCCTGATGCGCTAGAACAGTGTGAGTGTCCTCCATGTCCCATGTCACCCCCACCACCCACATGGGAATGCCTCCAGTGGGCCTTATGGTGTTTCAAGTAGCACTAGAAACCTATGTATCCCAATTTATATATGGGATACTAATATCCTCTAGGAGCAAACTAATAGTTTTAAAACCCAGTTATATTTCAGTAACATGGATCCCTCCACCCAAAAAAGATAATTGAATACTGTCCCTAGGCAGAATTCATCCATCTTTAAGGCTTCCATCACGTGTTTCTGGGAAATGTCGGGAAAGATGTGTTTCGTTTTCCTGATTAATAATACAAATGAGCTGCTGGGAACATCACATCAAAACAAAAGTGGCAGAATCAGAAAAAACTGCTGAAAAGTTTACCTTTATAGGAAAGCTTCAGTCTTGGGATATTTTGTTTTGACATTCCAGTGACTGGAAGAAACAGCATCGCTAAAGATAACAGGCTGCAGGCATGTGGTACTTGGGAAGCTCTCATTCTGCTCTCTTCTGTATCTTCTTTTGCACTATGGTGAGATATCTCCCCACTTTTCAAACAATCCAAATTTAATCTGGAAGAAAAAAGAAAACATCTGTTGATTTTTTTGCAATATTACATAAATAATAATTCTGAAAGCAAGCCAGACCTGTCTTTATAGAGTAGCTCATTTAACACATTTGTTACAAAAGTATTTTTTCTTCTAGTATAAATCAAAATGTTGTAAATCTGTTTCTTTAATACTAGATTTACACACTTTGAGGTCAGAAAAATATGTTGTTTGCAAATGCCAGCGTCTAGCATAGCTAAAGTTTAAGCACAAATTAAATTAATGCAGTATCCATAAAAAGAACACTTGCCATTCAAAGTGACCACGCAACTCCAGTTCATACTGCTACATTGGATATCTTAATGCTTTCTAACTCTCTCTTTATCTCAGTACAACATGTTTATGCTATGACTAGAATAAACTGTAATATCTTAGATACTATGGGCGTACAAGCTGAGTTAACAATGAGTACATACCCATCACAAACTTTCCTAAATATACTACGAAATTTGGATACAGCAAACAGTTGTGTTTAGTTTTCATAGAGAAACAAAGTCAATGCAGCTGATGGATTTAAATGTGCTTTCAGTATGATATTTCCAGCAGAATAACTGCTTCAATTTGCCCACCAAAATGCCCTATAAACTTTAATGAGTGGTTCATGCTAAGGTCAATAGGCTGATATGGGACTTTGCTAGCACAGTGTGCAACTAAGCCAGCTTTGCAACACTTTTCACTTAATAACAGTAATTCTTATTCCATAAATTTTAGTGTTTTACAAATGAAAGTAATCATCACTGTCCTTATGCAAAAATGGAATCATAAAACTACAGTGAACCTACTTCCTCAAGGTCACACTGCCACACCAGCTGCTGCTGAACAGATGCAGCAACAGTTCTTCTGGTGTCCTGTCTGTACTCACTCACTCATAAGGGATTCCTTTTGCCCAGTAACTCCACTTTTGCATATGAAATTATTTGAAATGGCATCCTGAATTTTGAAGGCAGAATTTGATGGTTAAGAAATTACAGAGGTCAGGGCATGAAAGTATCTGTGACAGCAGATCCTTCCCCCTGCAAGTGCATGATACCATGGGTCAAGGGAGACGCTGAAATGACAAATGTCAGTGTTTGAGTAATGCTGTAAATCAAGGAGTGAGGAAATGTTATGGTTAGCAGTGAGATTAATGGCTCACGACTTGCCATGAAAATTCTTCTCTGAAAGGTCCTGAAACTGACTAATTTTTTTTTAAAAGAGTGATCCTAGTGCCCACATCAGCCAGCATTTGCACGGACATCAAGGGAAAGGCTCCTTGCAAGCCCATGAGGGATGCAGCACAGCTCGTGGCCCCGGAGCCCCTCCACAGGTCTGGCACTTAAGCTCAGTGCAGCACAGGGGCCAGAGCAGCTCTGCGAGCTGCGGAGGCATCCAGAATCAATTTAGCACCTCATGATGCAGGCAGGACATCCTTCCTGGCATGAAGGGACTGGAAAAAGGACCCCTTCAGTTCCCTCTGCCAGAGGAAACCTCACTCAGATGAAGCTGCGACTTTCTGAGCATCCAGACCCTCTGCCAATGGCAAAAGACAAGCGAGTGTGCAGGAAGGGCGAGATGGGGAAAAAGAGAGAGGGAAATGATTTGTAAAGTGCCCAAAGCATCCTTCCCATCACAGAACATTGAGCTTCTTTCTTCTCACATTCAGTGTCTGAATGCACTACTTTTGGCCAAGTGCCATTACATATTCATGAGACGACACGGAAACAAACCAAATCAAACACAAAATGTCTCTGGTTCATCTTTCCCTTCCCTTTAATAGGATAAAGGATCCTGAGAGAAGTCCCTTACTTCTTCCATGCCAGTCCATTCATTTGCTGAACTCTGAAGTACTGCTATTGACTAGACTATCACAAGGTTACATCACCTTGAAGAAATCTGTTTTGGGGAAGAAGGGGAAAAGAAGGGGAGTGAGGAAGAGGAGGATTATATTAACACAACAGACATCAGCCCTGTTCATCTTCAGTAGAATGAGACAAACCATACTTCAGAGGCAGGAATCAAGAGGAAGCCAGTCCCACTGCAAATATGCTGAGAAGTCACAGCTTGCGGGTCTGGGTCTCAGCTAATGGGGATCTCACCAGAGGTTCTGGGGCTTTGAGGCAAAGTCCAGTGAAGAATCAAGACTAACTTTGTCACTTATAGAAAAAAAAAAGAGTTGCCTGAACACACTGCCATTTGCTTAGTTGCAGATTGAGGACCAGCACCAAACTTGGACTTTTGGCCACTGCTCACAACCTCATTTTTTCACGTAGGGTTCTTTTGCTAATGGCAACCTTCCTTCTGTTTTTTGGTTGTTTTTTTTTTTCTTTTTCTTTTTCCCCTTTTATTTGAATAATGTCTGTGAAAAACTATTTGCTTTAATTCCTGACACAAGGCAGTTAGTTTACACTGGAGGCAGCTGCCCTGTGAGCTTGAGCCAACCCTGTCTTGTCCCAAATTCACTGCAATCTGGCCAGATTGTCACATATATTTTTAGTTCACGATGATCTTCTAATACAATTCCAGCTTCTACAGAGAGTCCTTCCAGCAGTCTAATGACTAGCTCAGGTTAATGAACTTCAGACCAACTAACTGGTCATTAATCTTCAGGAAATATCCTTCCTCTCTGTAACATATGCAATGTCAATCAGTGTCCTGTGCTTAAAAGAGTCATAGTCACACTGCTCAGAGGTAATCAGACCCATGAACAGAAATAAAGTATAAAACCTAAAAGTAAATCTAACCCCCCCGTTCTTTCTCCCTTCAAATGTAAGAAGAGTTTTGTCAGAGGAGGAAAAATTATTGTTTCCTTTAGTCCTTTGATAGTTCTTCTAAGTACCAACCGACTTTAAAACTTCCTCACCATGAACAGACCCAAAATAAACAAGGAAAAAGAGAAAAATACTGAGGCTAAAGCTATTTGGCTTCGGCTAAGAAATATCTGAACTGTGTTAATTATCACCTGCGAGACCGAGTGGGGAAGGAAGCTATGCATACACCTCGCTGAAATAGGGGTATTTCCAGAGAAATAAAGGAGCTATTGTTTGCCCCACGTGGGGGTGAGAGGCAGGATGCTGAAGAGGGGCCAAGGAGCCTGGCTCCATCCTGCTAGGACCTCCCTGCAGGGCTCATAAATTCGAAATGGGCTGTAGGGTAAAACCACCAAAAGACAAAATGTTCATCTGCCGATGTCCTGCCATCTTGCCAGAGAGGCAGTTGGACGTAACTGGCACATGCGTGATGTCACATCCCTGAAATGAGGTGTCACCTCCCTGCAACTGGTCAGATTTAGTGTAGCCCATAAAACAGATTGCGCTGAAGCTACTGTCTGAAAGAGGAAAACCTGGAGCAAATTTACTAAACGTAATTTATTCCAGGCCCTTCGTTGCAATAAACAGAGCTCTTCAGCCTCCTCAAACACACAGACAGTAGGGAGCTCTGCGCTTATGAGAGTTTATTCAGATTGTGAGCTCAAACCTATCTAAATGCAAAATCTTGCATCCACAAATAGTGTGTAGGTTTCCAACTTCTCCTGGCGTCATGAAGTCCAGAGCTGGAAGGACTGTGACCCATCTGCAAACACATGCTCTTTTACAGTAGTTCACGTAACTCTCGGTTTAATTCCATAACAAAAACCTATATGGAACTGGAGAATAATTTAAAAGCGGTCTCCAGCCCTAGTTTTCCGAGGCCATTTTCAAATTCAGAATTTTTTACTCCAATAAAAAGGACAATGAAAACTGCCTGCAGCAAATACAGAAAAAGCAATCAACCAAATTATATGGCTTAGTTATACTGAATCTAATAGCAATGTCACAAATTGCAAGTAACTACTGCAAATCTAGAATAACCTTTCAGTTGGCTTATGTTTAGTAAAAAAAGCCAGAATAGAACAGAAAAATGTCCAATAGTCACTATGGATTTGTAAGTAAGCTGAGTAAGTCACTTAGGCCACTTAGTCTCAACATGTAAACTACTATCTCTGATGTCTAAGTTTTTCTTTCTTCTCCTCAGCTATCCCTGTCTGAGATCTTGGGGGTTTATTTCATTTTTCCATGGAGTGAGAAGAGAGTAAATGATGTCCCTTGCAAACATCAACCAAATAGCATGTTGAGCCTGTTAGACGAACATACTGCTTTAAAGGATTTAGAACTAATTAGCTGAAAAAAAGAAACAAAAAGTACCCCACCTACAATTCAAATGTATTGAATTTTATGTTATCTGTTTTTTTCTCAAATGTTCTCTGCTTACTCATATTGTACATATACTTTATATATGCACACAAACTTGAAGCACGTTACTTTAACTGCAAATATACAGCTGTATGTTTCCAATGCATGTACTTGTAGCTGTCTCATCTATAAATTATCACACATATTCCAAGAGGAAAACTACTATGGTTATCTACTGTGTGGTTCAAAACTGTACTGTAATCATGAAATGGGTATCGAATATCCGTTGTTTTTAAGAGGGGAAAATCCAAGCATACGTGAGTTAGATCAATAACTCATAAAATAAAATAGACTAAAAATAAAATTACGTCTCCATACTTACTTAACATCCTCAACTTACTTTTGAAATAACAAAGATGATATTCATCCAGAGCAAAATGAAACTATGTTCTTGTACCCCTTAGATAGATGGTCTGTTGATATATTATTTGGCAGAGCAGGCTTTTCTCTTTATTGTAAAATCTCAGTTTAAAGCTAACTCCATCCAAGAACTGGTAAACAGTATTATTCATCACTATTCTTCCATTTATTAAGTAGTTTTTGTGCTGTTTAAAGTGTAGCAAATGTCCTTTTCTAGGATTCTGAAAAATACTTCTTTTTACAAAAACCCCAGATCAGTATTACATCACTTCCCAACATTAGCAAAAATTACTGAATAAAAAGATACTGGTACAATGAAAAAAAAGTGATGTGAGCCTGCAGTAGGTGATTTTTTGGTTTTGTTTTCTTTGGCTTAAATCATCGGGTTTAGTATATCTGGTGTAGATAAGGTTTTGCCATAAAGCAGACCTTGCTATTGTTAAATATCCAGATGAGTAATAAAGATTAATACTACGAATATCCCATCTTATAATGAGTTTTTGAAAGCTTTACAGGTTTTACTTTTACTGAACTCCTCACAGAGTTTATACCTTATCCATTCAACACCAGTAATTTGGAAGGGAAGAAAAATCTGCTCTGATTCTCACTTGAGAAGAGCCAAGTAGAGCAAAGTAAAAGGTAGGGACTGAGAGACAAGGAGGATGCAACTGAGGGAGCAAAGAGTCAGCAAAAAATATGGGTTTTATTGCAGAGAAGCATCTGATAATAAATAAAGGTCTCCAATGAGTAGAAAATGTTTGAGGATTCGACTGGATTTTTTTATTCATTAAGATAAGCTAAAGTAAAAATGGAGACAAAGGAAGTAAAACACGAGAGGTGAAGAATGAATGAACTAATTTTTTTCGCTTGGTCTTTTTTATAGTTTCTGAAGCTAGTCTACTGACAGAAGCATTTGTAAAAGGCAGGTAGTCCATTTGGAGATAAGTGCTGGTGAGAATGGGTAACCTTTCTAGAGTGGTCTGTGACACACTGCTATGAAGAGCTTGTCTGACCATGGAATTTACTATTGGGCACTTAAAATTATACATGTAGGAAATGAGCATGTTGTCCTCAAAAGTTACAGCGATATTCTTCAGGTTCATGTCAGTGGGGTCAGGATTACACCCAAAGCGTAGAAGAAATCCTTTCAGAAAGTGACAGATAGACAGCCGTGTGCATGGACATGCTGTATATCATTAGAAACGGTGATTTGAGAAATTTTGTCTGTGGCATTGTATCTTTTGGACATATAATGCATAAATCAAAGACTGATGATAAAACAAACGCTACTCTGTACCCTAATTCTTTGTATATTGTGTCTCTTTAAAAAAGGGAAAGGAAAATCAGACCTATAGTTTTACATTCTATAGCCTGTTTCCCAAGCACAGTGTCTATTGTCCAAGAAAAAGGATGGGATGGAATGTAACTTGTCATCTGATAACAATATTGTAAAGAGGATATAGGCAGATGAATAAAACACCCCATTGTGCTACTGACACCTTCTGCACATAAATATCTACATGCCTTTCACTTTAACGTTAGATGCATGTGCATCTCAGACTTGACTTTTTTTTTTTTTTTGGTGGAAGGAACTGTGACTTCAGATATTATGTCTGTAAAAAAAAAAAATATAAAAAGAAAAAACACAAGCCAAAGAAGAAAGCAGTGTATGGCACGATTTAGCAACACATAAGTATCAAAAGAAACCCTAAGCCAAACCTCAGCGTTACATTATTTTAAGTATAGCGTGTTTCCTCAGCAGACCAAAAAAACCTTTCAAGCTATGAAAAGTGATTCTAAGGCAGGATTTGTAACTTTGGTGTCCAAGAAAAGAAAAGGGCAGTAGGACGAAAATTCCCAGGGACATTAATGAAAAGGTAGACTAGATGAAAACCGCTTCCTGCTGAGTACCGTGACGTCTGAAGGTTTTTGAAGAGAGCCAGAAAATTTTCCTCTAAAGTATCTGTCACCACCTGCAGCAGTTGGGGTGGCTTGGCTCAGCTCTGAATAGAGCAGACAGGGAGCGAATGCATGCAGGAAGCTTTGCCTGTGGAACGGCTTTGGCCTGCTCTTGAGAAAATACTGAAAAGCCAGAAAAGTGTCATGACGGCCATCAGAGAAAAGAAATGCTCATTTTTGGGGAGACCTGCCTGAACATTTAAATGCTAACAGATGCATTTGTCCTGCTAAAACCTGAATTAACCCCAGGCAGCACTGTCAAGCCAGCTAAACCACTGACCCTGCAACTACCATCCTTTCGTTGGAAGAAACATATACCTACAATGGCCAACTCAAAGGAAGGATTACAGTCTCTTTTTCACCTCCAGGAATTCTTGCCAGTGTTTTGCTATGGAAAAACTGTTCTCTGTACCTCCTTTCATAGGAGACCTTCCAAATTCTGCAGGGGGGGAGCATGAGTCCTCTAGCAGTGACAGTTCTATTACCAGAGGTCTGGACTGGCTGATCTTTCTGGGGTCACCAGTAACTGGTGGCAATGGGGTATGTCTGTAATTACTTACTTGAATTACTTACTTGAACAGAGACTTACCCTACCATGTATTTTGCATGGTTGTGAAAAAATCCAGCTAGATGGGCAGATAGTGTAGCATCCTGGTGAAATTTGTCATGAATCAAGTCCAGACTTCTAGGTACGTTACAGTAGCAAGGTAAATAGTACGTACGCTGAAAGCACATGGCCAGTGAGCTGATCGCATGAATCTGTCTATAAATGCAAGTAGGTAGGTTTCTTCTGTCCTTGACCAAAGCACTCCAGACCTAAGTTTGCTCCTGTTGTTTTATGGCTATACCTGCATCAGAGGCACCACCAGCCAGTCAACTCTGTGTGCAGGAAGAAATACCTTGGTTCTATCTGTAGCTACCCAGCCCATCCATTCAATCAGCAAACCCCATTAAAAAAAAACTCAACCAGAAAAAAACCAAAACAAACCCTCCCCAAAATTGAAAGGAATAAAGGGACGAGGATTTACATTTAAAAATATATTTATAATGTTAATTTCATTTCACAGCAAAACTTTATTGTGCTAAAATTTGTAGCTAGATTTATCTGATGTAAGCAGAAATGTATTGCCAACAAGTTTGGAATTTTGCTCAAATGCTTGCAGGCACTCGAGGATTTCCCAGCTGTATCTAAAAGCTGCCTATGGGACTCTCAGAGAAAACTAGCATGTTACAAAGATTAAGGACAGGCAACTGCATGTTGTATCTGGCATCTTAATTAACCATTTTTTGAATTATTTCTATTGTACTAATCCTGATAGGATGTTTCATTAACTGCCAGTATTACTTAGTTCATTGTCAGCTGTGAAAAGTCTGATCTGATAGTTTTCAAAAGAATTCAGGCTAATACAGTTTAGTGATGGTTAAAAAATGTGCACTTCATACGGCAGCTGGGCTTTGATCAAATATGTTCGTTGTATATCCAATGGCATGTTTTCACAGAATTCCTTTCATCGACGTATGGCCTCATTATTTGATGCACTGTCAGTGAACTCTGCGCAGCAGTCTGCAGGGCTTTAATATATAAACTACAGTGTAGAGAGAGACATGCCGGAAGGATTTTAATTTACACTTCCAACAAATTTTGATTTAATAATTCATGACTGTATACTTGAACTCTACTGGAGGAGGGATTTTTATATCCATTGTCCAACTAATTTTGGATCAACATTTTGTGCAGCCAATATGTAAAATGATATACATATGAACGTGTACACTGCAGTGCAGTGATCTGTGTTGGCACATTAACCCAGTTATTATATTTTTAGGCTGAATGCATTTGCTTTCTTCCAAGTTTTTTTTTTTTTTTAAATGCTTGATTCCATTTACATTTGGAGGATGTGTGACAGGGAACCAGCAGAACCACTGTAACACATCCCATTTGTAAGCTTACACAATTCACCAACTTAATGTGGACCTATTCCTCTTGATGAGTACTCATCACAACAGCACCCAAGCAGTTTAAAAGCTTTAATGCCTCTGTTCTTTATCCTCTGTCCTTGTCATTATGACTTAATTGATTTTTTTAATGTTGCCATAGGAGATGACATCACTTGCATAAGGTCACACCAGCAGTTAGGACCAGTACCCACATCCCCTCGATGTCCAGGCAATGCCTTAGTCACCCAGCCACCCTTCTCACCAGGGACAATACACTGCTGGCTGTGATTCCTGCGGCAAGATCCATGACTCACATACCCACATACCACTTCTTCCCAGTGTTTTACTCTTGATTTAAGCCCTTGTGCAAACTGCAGAAAATTACAAGCAATTACAGTTTAATTTTCCATAAACAAGAACTTCGCAGAGCTGCGTAACAAGTAACGCGAGACCGGTGTGAGTTCAGATAGCAGGTCATCAAAGCTTTAACAGTCCAGTGTTCACTGATCACCAACTTTATCATTTTCAAGGGTTAGGACATGCTGCTACCAGACCCTAAGAGATTTTTCTACTTGTGTTGCAGCAGAAATCAATTTATATTTCGTGCAATAGAGTTGTTTTGCTGGTCTATTTTTAAGCTCCTTTGTGAAGGGTGCTAGCATGACAGTTCCTGGAATCTGAAACAGCCATACTGAAAAAGAAAACAAGAATTCAGGCATCACCACCTCCATTCAAAGCAGAACTATTTCCACTTTGGTTTAAAACCACAATAACTTTCCTTTGTCTCGTGAGGACAAAGTGAGGACACAGAGTGCACACATGAATCAATACTTCACTGAAAAATAGTAAAGCTTTTCAGACAGTTAACAAGTTAGTTACTGGGGAGCTGTCATAACCAGAAGATTAATACAAAAAGAAAGTAGGATGTAAAACATCAACTCTAATTTCCTTTTCCCCAGTAGATACTTGTCCCTTAAAACAATGAGGCAGTCTCACTCCCAACAAGGGTGGTCAGCACTGGAATAGAGGCTCAGAGAAGTTATGAATTCTCCATCTTTGCGGACATTTGAAACTCAACTGGACATAGCTCTAAGCCGCCTGATCCACCGCAGAAGCTATCCAAACTTTGAGCTGCAAATGGAACCATATGACCTCCTGATGTCCATTCTAACCTAAATTTTCCTATTAGTTCTTTTAACAGCTAGTGGACAGAGGAATAACTGAACTGGATAACATGCTGAAGGTCTTCAGCAACATCCAACATCTTTCCACTCATCAACTTAAGGCTCTGACAGCTATCAAATGACTTTTCCTACTCTTTAGTGAACACCCTTATCTATCCAAGAACTATTCTGATGAGGGCAATGCCTGCCTGATCTGCTCACAAATAAACTCCTTCACTACTGAAATCTGACTGAAATCAGGAATTTCTTTTATTTATTCTATAAAATTTCTTTTATAAACTGTCCAAATGTTGCAGTAATTCTAGAGCTTATTCATAAGCAGATCATAAATCTTTACATCAAGAATAGCAATGTCTGTGTAGGAAAAGTACACACACAATAGGTGCAGACACTGCATTAGCTATATAATTTAATCCAGTATCTCAAGGCTGCCAGATATTGTTCACCCACACAGTCCTGGTTTGCCCATCCCATGGGAACTAAACACAGAACTAAGTGTCAAAATCATTGACACTACTTGAAATAATGCTTTTGTCTGCAGTGATGAGACAAGAAGGGGATTTCTTCCAGGATTCCCCCACCGGAGCTAGAAGAGGAAGCTGGGTGAGAAATACCACTGGATGGACTGCTGACAGCCAAACGAAGCCAACAAGTTCTGCTCACCCAAGGACAAAATATCAGCTGTGTGTTCCGGCCCAATTTCTCTTTTCTGTCCAAATTAACAACTGCTTCCTGACAGTCTATTATCTCTCAGTTGGATCAAGAAGTGAAAGCCACTGTAGTTACTACAGTAAAGGTTTCTCAAGGTTGTGGGGAGAAAAATTACTAGAAAGGATTTGTCCTCCACGCCGGCTTAGCTAGAAAAGGGATGTGGTGGAGAAGATTAAGTTATGTTTCCATAGCCACGACTGAGCAGGTGGCAAACATCCACCACAGGTGCTTGTTCTATAGAGGATCCTACTCCCTGGTAAAACAGGCATCCCTCAAAGAAACAGGGGCTTGAAGATATCCAGGACTCTTCATGTCAATAAGCCCTATGTAAGTTTATGAAACCCCTTGGGATCATCATGATTAACTATCTTCCTTAAGCTATTCCCTACCGGGCCTTAGTGCTTTTAAACCACCGACCCCTTGAATTAAAGAGGGAGATTTCTCTTTTCACAGCTGTGACTCAACACAGGGAGGAATTCAGAGACATCTGAAAACAAAGCCAGAGAGAATTTAAAACAAAATCCTTCAATGACAGATTTAGAGAGTGATGGCTGCAGCTGGAGCTCACAAATATAACAACTAACTAAATGAGCATGCATTATACAAAAGCCTTACATGGACAGGCCCTGTGAAGTGCAATTTCTTCACAAGGAACCAGAAAACCAGAACTACTAGGAATAAATCATCAAAAAAATGAGGTATCAGCTGTTCAAAAGGAACCATGGTCCATGAGTCCTTCAGCAAACTAAACGGTAACCACCTCTAAAGTGAGGAGATAGGTGATAACCTGTTAATCAAATTAATCCTTGATTTTTTTATTTTTTTTTTTAAATCTGCAATACAAAACTGAAATTCCTGTGTCTGGAGAGGAATAAAACCCTAATGAGATGTAGGTTTTAAAACTTATATAATACCTTTCATACATCCAATTTAAAATATACAGTGACTAGTACACATCAATACATACATATTGAGTCTTTGCAAAGGAAATGTATTCTTACTATTCCAGTTTCACAGCTGGGGAAGCTGAAGCTAAATATACTCAGTAGCCATTCTAGGAGGACATGAAGTGAATAAGGAGTGGAATCAGATCTTATTAATTAAAAGTTATCGATGTCAATATCTTAAAACATGATATGCCTCTTTCTACCCAGTTGAATGAGCTACCTGGCAGCATATCGGTTTTAAATAACCACGCACAAGTGGAAAGATGAACTTTATAAAATGCAACAAATATCTTGAAGATACTCAAGCATGGCACACGGTTATAGAGGAATAAACCTATTGACCATCTTCACACAGTACTGCAAAAGTAACACAATGACTAGTGGAAACTTGCTTCCCTTGTCTGCTTGGCTAGGGTGTGTGACTTGCATTAATGGCACAGGGAATAATGTACTTGCACTTAGACCCAGGACTGGTTGATGTCAAATGAAGTTCAACCATTCATATTAATGGGGATCAGCATTTGTCTGAGGGAATGCAAGTCTCTTAGACCTCAGGGTCATGAATTGACAAGCTATCGAACATTTTCTCTGTTGTGTTGACCATCCTCCATCTTCAATGAGATCAGCTGTCTAGACCCTTAGTCCCACTACAGCTGCTTTGTGCTCCTCCTCAGGCACAGAAAGAGCTCATTGCTAATTCCTTCTGCATAATGTGCAGTGCAGGGTGAGGTGTCACAACTCCCTTTCTAGGACACACAGAATAGTCACATTTCTCCAGAACCCAGAAAAAACATAGTCACATACATGTAAATTTTGAGTTTTGTAATTCTGGAGATCTCTGATTGACTAAGACATACAGTGACAGAAGTGCCATTTATGACCAAAAAGGCTTACTGGAAACATCATCTAAAAAGAACTAAAATGACTAACAGTTTGTACCAAGAAAATTATTGCTAAACTGCTGTCATCTCACACCATTAATAAATGAGATGAGGAATGGGAGGAGGAAAAAAGCAGCTTTCCTTTCAGATGGGCTTTGTGGAAAAATACCTTCTCACAACATTTTTTCTTGACAGGTTCCAGAGTATCTATAAGCTTGTGGCTTGCAATCACTCTAATGATCAGGAAGCAGTTATTTCAGACAGCTGATACACGTCTGTGGCTTATAGCACCTGCCAAAATATTAAAATATGCAAAGAAAAACACTGCAGGAGAACTTTGTTCTTAATATTAAGTAGAGCAATTTTGGGAGTAAAAACAGTTAAAATTTTCACCATCATCATTAACACTGATCATATTAAGAACAACAAATAACACCACTGATAACTAGAACTTTTTAAAAACTTTTTTTTTTTTCATCAGTTCTGCCAGAGGCAAATTTAAATTTGATGGATGATAAGAAAGTAGGCTGTTTCCAGTGACATTTACAAGTTATAACCCAGCTCTGGCAGTCAGGACATGCAGAGTGAGTCAATTCAAAAAGCCCACTCAAACCTTGGCATCTCTACTCCTTTAGAGGCACCTCAGCCATATTCTTGTTTTTCAGAAGGGCTTTTATAAACATTAAAAAACACAAAACAATAAAAAGATAAGAAATCAGCATGCAATGCCAATGCTAACAAAACTCGAGACAAATTAAAAAAAAACCCCAAGATTAAAATAAATTCCTTATGTGCATAATAAATTTCAATATTATGAGTCACTGAATTGACTCATGAACTACGAATTGACTGTGCCCCTTGTAATTGTTCCACTTAATGATCTCCTTTCTGAAAAAGAGGAACATCTTTAGCAGACATAGTTGCTATAGCTGATTGTTTCCTCGTTGATCAACAGTTTATGTGTACTGTAGCGCAAGTTATGGTACTTAGGTTTGGCTGCAGATTTAGAAAGCAGCATGTAGAAGACATGCAGCTAGATCAGCAAACACCTTCTATATGTACTTGGAGAATTACCAGGACAAATAACCAACAAAACAATGCAAATCTATTCCTCACAGTAATATAAGATGAAATGGAAAAGCTAAAAAAACAAGACTGCAAACCTGTGCAGTCTGTAGCTGAGAAAGTAATCACATTTGAGCTTCTTTCAACACCGAAGTTTTCTCTCAATTTGCTTTCCTTAGCAATGTATATCGCAAAACGCATTACTGATTTTCTGCATCTAAGCAGTTCTGGGTTTTCTCCACCTTCAACATTCATTTCCTGTTCCAGAAAAACCTCTCACACAACAACTCCTTACTTCAATAAGTATATAAAAATGTTTGTAATGGCAAGACTGAAGGCTCATCCAGTCTAGTAGTCTGTTTTCAACACTAAGTGTAAGGAAGAAGAAGAACCGAACATTCATACATGATATTTCCCCACCCTTCGTGCTCCCCCTTCTCTCAATCTATTTTCAGCTTAGGAGATTTCCTGAGCCTACTGTGGCGTGTCTATTTTGTAACTCCCAAGTAGATATCACTTTCAAGTACTTGTCCAGCCTCTCCTTGAGCCCTTGTAAAATTCTTGCATCTGCAACACCATCTGGCAAACAATTTTGCATGTCTACTACCCAATGTGTGAAGAACCACTTCCAATACCAACAATGTACCGTGACAACATATTTATTTCCCCTCGTATACCACCACCTTCATAATATTAACCAGAAAGTAGATCCTACTTGGCAATAAAAATAGGAAGATTCCGATCGAGTTGTGATGACCATCCAGCTGTTTTAACATTAGAGGCATTACGCATGCTACCTCGTTACTTTGTATAATAGACTCGCAGAGTGGCTGGAAAGTTAAGAGAAAATTGGTTGGAGAAAATTACGGCGATAACAGTGGTCAGCTGCAATAACTATTTGCAGCCGAATTAAAATGTCTTGCTATGGTCACTGCACAAGATGAGATGTAACATTTCACACCTAAATCTTTGGTCAGAATCCAGGACCAGCTTTGAACGTTCAGCCAAGAGTTCCAAGGTTGGCAAATACATGGGTGGGGTAAAATCACAGCTTAGATCAGTGAACGAGAAGCCCTCCACGTTTCACAACCAACAGTGGCTCAACACCAGTAGCAGAAGGGTTCCCGTTCATTGTTCTTGGTAACACCTTCAGGTGGTAGGATGGAAAACGCATCCCAGTACCCAGCAACTATGTAGCTCTGTCACCTCTCCCCCTGACAAGAGCCCTTCTCTCTGCAGCAAAATTCAATTTTACTGTAGTGAAATGGTCCAGTTTTCCCACATCTAGAACTTTTACTCTCATTATAAATGAAATAAAAGGAGGGGGCAGGAGGGGAGGGCAGAGGGGAAAGGGTGTTATTTTTGCACAGGTTGATAATATATCTTTAAAATCTAATCTTCTGCTTTCAAAATTGTTAGGGTAAATAATTTAAGTGTATTTTAAGTTTTACACTATCAACTGACTATGTGGAAATACAGTTATAAGATCTGTTAATTTTCATGTTTCAAGGTGTTAAGTGCTGTTAAGAAACAACAGCTTGCCATTTAGAACATCTTGCAATTTAAAACAGTAAAATTGTGAAGATTTATGTATTCCATCAAAACATCTGGCCTTACCCGCTCTTGGTGCCAGAATGGCAGACTGGATGAGCTACTTGTTTATTCCAGTCAGGCGTCTCCTTGACTCCTGGACTTTACGTTAAAACATGATGAACATCTTACTCCCACTGGAGAATTTTTGCTCTCATGAAGTCAGTAGGTCAGAACTTGAAATTTACAGCTCGTGAAAGGGATTCTTCATCTGAGTTTGTTACATTCTAGTGGATCAGTGGATGAATATAAATGCTAAAAAGCAAATGTATTTTATATACTCCATACTTATACTTCATACATGCCTAGTCATCAATTCAAGGGCCTGTCAGAATACACATAGTGAATCACGAGGGATAGTAAATATCTAACTGGGTTACGTCTCATAGAAATACTGCAGTGAGCCCTACAGAAAAAGTTACTTTCCTTTTACAACAACTAATTATTACAAACCGTAATAATTCCAAAGGATCGAATTAGTTATATTTACTTACTTAGAACTAAAAATGATTTAGTTCTTTAAACTACACTTCTCAAAAGTCAAAATTCAAGTTAAATTAATATCTGCAGTGGATCACAATGTTGCAATGACATTACTGTCACTGCCTAGTGAATTTCAGAGCTATTTCAAAAAATACACATATTCAAAAGTTCCTTGACCTTTTTTGTCAAAACCCAACATTAAAATGATGACGGAAAACATTACATTTTCTGAAAAAAAGTCCACATTAAGTTTTAAAACAGAAAAGTTACTCCTCCTTTTTCAATTACAGCTACTTTTAAGATTTTTTTCCAAAGGTAGCTACAATTTGGCTTTGATCCTGCTATTGCAAAGTGCCAGAAATACATAATTATAACAGGAAGAGTGTTGTGTGCACACATATGTATATGTTTGTCTACAGTCTGTATGAGCGATTGAAACATATCCAACATACACACAGCAAACCACATAATTAAAACTACTCTTATGCAGAGTAAATTTGTCTTTAAAGTAGAAAATAACGGAACGACAGCAGAGACTTCTCAACACTAAATCGTAATGCTCCATTTAATGAGTAATCCCTGGAGCATATGGATGTTTACCTCACTCTGGGCAAGCTCAAGTGCATGAACAGACAATTAGAATACTTCAGCTGATGTGTGGTAACTTGTTAAACAGCTGTAATGAAATGGCATTCTTTCATGGGCTTACAGACGTGCCAATATGGCTTCTGATTCCCAAATATTAAATGGCTAAAAAATATCAGCATGTTCAAAGTTAGAATGCCTGAATCCGGACTACAAATCACTACAGACTGGTAAAAACTGGAACCTATGTCTGAAGTCTGTCCAAGTCTGGCAGGTACTGTGTCTGAATACACGCTGCCTTCAGGAAAAATACAATAAAAAGAGAAAAAAAAAATTAAAAGACATACAAGATTTTGCAATAGGAACAACAAAATACAGTTTAGGTTGCATTGTTTCTTAGGTGAATAATGGCTGGATAGCAGATTTATTAATACAACCAATTGGTTGAATACAATTTAAAAAAAAAAATTAAGAAAATGTAGACATAGGCTGTAGATCAGTAGTAAACGCTGGCAAATGGCTTCAGAGGGTCTCCAAGTTTTGCTTTGTGAGAATGACAAAAGGAGAAGGGATATTGCTAAAGCTTCACTTCCCACCACTTTTACACCACTGCCTCTTGTCAAAGTGTAGGGTGCAAGTCCTGAGACTGATATTTAGCAAAAACACAGCATAAATTATAAAAAAACCCAAATCTAATAGATGAATCAGGAATTGCAATGAACATGGAACCTCTCAATCTAACATTAGCATTCTTTCAGCTATGTTTTAATGTTTCATCGTGCATGCAGGACACAGATTTCATTGCTTTGGTCAGTCCTGCAGAGGTTACTGTGCACCTTCTTCAGTGCAGTGACTCTTCACTTCTCCATGAAGTCTGTGAAAGCTGAAGCCAGTGCTTCAAACTATTCATTGATTTTCTAGGCTTTTAGGCTTTATATAAAAATCGTAATTTTCTTTAATTTCAAATTACTAGATAAAGAATGTCAAATACAAACAGTGTATTGCTTTGTAATATGTGAACTCTATCTCAGAAATGCCCACTTTTCTGCATTTCCTTCAATGTATTTGATTCAAATTTCTGGCTGCCAATGCAAAAGCAGTTTTAAAGTGATCTGTGATGTTGTTATAGCTGTAATAGACTAAGGATATAAATGATGAAATATTCACAGAAAAGTAACTTGTGCATATTCAGATACAGGCATACAAGGTATGTTTTTTTACATACAATATGTGTTTTGTTCCATGGGGAATTATTGTAATTCACGGTGCCGGAGTATGAGTTTCCAGCTTATCGTGATCTTATTTATTAAATATTAAAAATAGAATGCATTTTAGAGGTGTTTTTTTAACGAAGCAGAAAGTACCAATCAATTATCATCTATATTTTTGCTGGCATAGTTCTGGATGTCACACAACAGACATTTGATATCAGAGCATGGATGAAATATCAAAATTCCTTCAAATGCTTATCTCTTTTAATGATAACTGCAGCTGCACTCAAAACCTGCTGCCCTTGGTATCACTTACATTCCCACAGGAATATAAATCTCTATGAAGCAAGGGTTTAAAAAAGGTATTCTTCTCACGGCACTGGAGAAGCAGATAGCTTTAAGTTTTTGATGCTGCATAACAGTATTATTGGGCTAACATGCTGAAATATATGTTCTTCTATTTTTTTTTTCCTGAGGGTTATCTACTCTCACAGTATTAACCTGAAAACAGGCCACAAGAAAAACCAGGATGAGACACCCAACAAATTCAAAAACTTGGGCCACGGAACATCTCCAATGGAGCAATTTAGTCCAAGACATGGGAATATTGAAAAAGAAACATTATGAAGATACAATACCGAAAGCTGGTTGCTATCTGTTTGAGATCAAAGGGGATCAAAGCACATATGAAATTGTCTAGTAGATGAGGTAATAATGTACATAGTGATCTTGAAGTGAATTGTTTAAATATTCATATTTCTACGTTTCATTTTAAAAGGTGTGCATTTAAATCCCATGACTAATCCAACAATGATAATCACAAAATATGAATATAAAATTAAATTTTAAAATGAGATCTATTACATCATTGAATCAGAAGTATATTTTTCATCACAGTAATGCCATATTGTTTTTAAAACCTAGTGACTACATTTGTTTAATTTAAGTAATAAGTGCCTGGTTATCACTGCAATTGTATTCATACGTAAGTCATCTCACATGCCCTGCTATAGCTGGTTGATGTATATTTCTAAAACCAGGAAAATAAAAACCAGTGTAAGACTTAGAGACATATCACCACCTCTTGCAGAAATGTCACTTATGCTATGAATAAAGCATATGCTTAGAAAAACATCATCACCCAACAAACAAATAGCATTTGCTCAACCAAATACATGTGTCTGGAACTGTGCTCCCGAGCTAATTGGAGGCAGACTCTGGTGCTGTACTACAGGACGCCGCAGTTGAGAAATCCCTCAAACTGGTCATGCGGAGTTCAGCGCGGCGTGCAACAGCAATTGCTTAACTCTGGGGGCAGGAGGCATGGCGAGAAATCTCAGAAACCAGACTGTCATTTGTCATGGACAACCTCGGCGGCGCGAGGAAACCAGCGAGAAGGACAGGGACATGAGTGAAACTGTCCGTAAAGCGGCGATGCGCCAGTGCAAATGGGGAGCCCTGTTTGGAGGACAGCTGGGGCTGCTGTAGAGTGGAAGAGCACTGGGGGAGGTGAAGGGTGGATAAGAGCAAGAAGGGATGAGGCCTCCTCAGCACCCGTTCCCACAATCACTGCCCCAAACCACCACCGCATCTGTATGCGGCTGTGTCAACAGGAACTGGGGCAAGCCTATGCCTGGGACACCATGGTGATTAGTGTGGGAGGGACTACTGCCTCTTGCCAGTTTCCTTCCAAAAAAGGAGGATCACCTAGATGAAACAGAAATTATTCACTACCCAAACAGCAAAAGTTGAATGGGAACGTGCATACTAGGAGTTGGCAGATTGTCTTATCCAAGGAGACTATCAAATTCAATCACAGGGCACCCAAAACCTCTATGCTCATGTTCAGCACCTAACTCTAAACTGATGTTCAATTTAGAAAGCTACTGCTGCAAGATGGTTAGCTATGACTCCCCAGGATATCCAAAAACAGAGAGAGAAACAAATAACAAATGAAGCAGCTTGGTCACTCTCAGAAGCCTGTTCTAATTTTTAAAATTCAGCAGGTCCAAGTAATGAACTAAAGGATACATTCACTGGGATCTGGCCCAGTCTGATATCCAAGTTGGAGTACAGAAAATTTCAAAACTCTGCAACAACTCCTCTCCTTCTTTCCTGCGTGTCAGACTAACCCCGACCCTGAGTGTATCTTCAGCCTTGTCCAACATGTGCTTCCAGGCAGGATGTTGCCTGTAAAACCCTCATGCATTAATTCCACTAATTGGAGCATTCAAAATAAAAGCCAAGCTTTCAGAGAGGGACCAGAAGGCAATGTTGCCTTTCCGGTGGTAACATGCTATCAGCCATGGACACGGCTGGGAACTCATGTGTTAGTGAGGTATTGAGCTAATGTCTCCACAAAACCCCCCCCATTTGACCTGATCAGCCAAACTGTGGACCTTGGCTTATCCATCTGACAGCCCTGTTCAGCCCTGCTGGGTTGGACCTTGCCCAGTGCCACTGCTGGGAAGCTGCAGGGCATCTCTGAAAAGCACCTGCAAAAGGAGCAGGGGGGAGGGAGGGACACTTCAGACTTGGTAAAACAGCTTTAATAAAGTTGGAAGTGGGAAAGTGCTGAGCTGATTACCCTGCGTGAACCGGCTATAGGAACAATGCCCAAACTAAAGACAATCTGACACAACTGTCACAACAAAGCCAGTTCTGAAAGACATCTGACAAGGCAACATCTTTCTGAAAAATCCTCAGGATATTAGCTGCATATTTGTGTGTTGTATTAAGAAGAGTAACGTCATGACAACAGCTCAACTTAGTACAAACAATAGGCCAATAAATACAATACTAGTGCTTTAAAATAATCAAATAACTATTTGTTCTTGCATTTCTGTTGTTTCCAAATACTGGCAGAATTCCTTCAAATAAACAAACAGTCCCCCCCCTTTTTTTTTTAATTTTTAAAGATTACATGTTGGCAGTAATTTAGGCAAATCTGGTACATTTGTTCCATTCATCTGAGGTGAAAAAAACAAAGACACATCTTTCACGTTGCATTTTCACTCTTAGAAAGCCAAAACAAGGGCCCTCCAGGGAACAAAAAGTTTAATTATAAACTATCACTGCAAAACAAGATAGATTCTGGGACATATCTCTGGAAACACATTCAATACACTAAGCCAAAATAATCTGAAATGTAATTTTTTTAATTATTATTTTTAATGCATGGCTATAGTTCTTTTTTGGTGTAAAAGGGAAGAGTCAGCAAAATAGTGATCAATTACAGAGGCAAAGCTCGTTGAGAAAAAAATGTTCATAATATCATTTGTGATTCTTCACAAGCACTCACAAGAATGGCAGAACACCAGCAGTGTCATTGATTAGCAGTCCCTTTCTTTTTTAAACTGTGGACTAAATTTGTGCTGTGCAATACTGAGAAAATCTGAAGTATAAAATAAGAGTCACCGTGCAAAACAACATCACCTTTTCTGCACTATAGTTTTCAGTCTCATTTCCTACAGAGCTTTTTATAATTGTTACATCAATTGTCACAGCAGAAGCATCTTAATGAAAAACAGAATTACCCCAATATTTTTTCCTTTTCATAGTCCTCACCAAGAAAAAATAGGAAATTTATTGCAGGATCTTCAGTTTGAAGTATTTCTTAATCACGCATGATGCATCGAATAGTTGGTTCATTTCTGTCCACAGAAAATTCCCATAATATGGGAAAAAATATAAAATTTAAATTAAACAAAAAAAAAAAGTTGAAAGCAGTTGTAACCCTCCAACAACTCAATGAGGCTATTTAATAAGGCTGTGTTTTAGATTTCCATTGTATAACAGAGAAGAAAATGAGTTATGTCAATAACACTGTCAACAAGGTCAAGCCCCATAGGAATCCCTATGAATTCCTTCTAAAATCCTGTGTAGATCTGTAAACCATGTCACGATCTTACCCACCACATCGGTGAAGCGTGGAGCTTATTTTAAACAACTGCATACTGACAGCATAATTCTGTTTTCACAAAGATGAACTGGATCTCCAGAAAGGCATATAGCTGTCTCACTACACAAGAGGTGTCCATCGGGTAAACCGATTCTCCTGAGCAAATGAGTTGCAGAAGTAAACGTGAAAGCTTTGCACTGAATCTAATTTAGATAAATAAACATTGAAGATACTATGTTCTAAAATCCACACAAGACATTAAAGATGAAGGCTAATTTGCCTAATCTAAGAGAATACATTTCTATTTATACCAAACACAAATTGGTAAGAATACTGTTACTCATGGTAACACTAATGCCCACATTCAATACCTTTGAAGGTATTCAAGCCTCTTGAGATCACACAATTTCTAAACGTGATAATGTGAAAATCCTTTTTTTCTGCCTAAATCATGATAATGAATACTTTAAAAAAGCTTACAGTTGCAAATAATGATTATAATTTCATTCTCATTTTCCTTCTTCGTTCTTTTCCCAGTAATCTACTCCCTTGTGTTTTACTGAATGTATTCACATTTTTAGTGAAAGACACAGAGATTTATAATAAAGATTTATAACAAAGTCTCCGCTACAGACCTGTATCAGAGTAATGCAGAGAGTAATCAGTAAGGGACACATTGGCATATGTGCACTGACTTCAGTGAAATTGCACTAACTAGGTAGAAAAGGATCGTGACCCTCATGACAGGATTGGTGACACTTGTGTTCACTAGTACACAACTATCAAGTTATCTTCTTAGTTCCAGTTCGGAATTCTTTGGACAGAATAATTAATGGGCACATTCACTCAGATAATTCGAATGAAAGCAGGGCTTGCCTTTAATAAATTTGCTGTTAAAATATTTTATAATATCTCTAAGGATCAGGCTCAACTCCACTCAATTTAGGTTCCTGAAAAATAGAAGCTGGCAGCCCCGTCACTTGAAGATACATGCTTAACCAACAGAGAGAAACAGAAACCACCAGAAAGTGAAACTACCAACCGAAGCTGCTTAGTACCTTCTGTTGATTCTAGTCAAGTATCATAGAATCATAGAATGGCTTGGGTTGGAAGGAACCTCAAAGCTCATCTAGTTTCAACCCCCCCGCCATGGGCAGGGACACCCTCCACTAGACCAGGCTGCCCAAAGCCCCATCCAACCTGGCCTTGAACACTGCCAGGGAGGGGGCCTCCACAGCTCCTCTGGGCACCCTGTGCCAGGGCCTCAGCACCCTCATAGGGAAGAACTTCTTCCTAATATCTAACCTAAATCTCCCCTCTCTCAGTTTAAAATTGTTACCCATCATCCTGTCACTCCACAGCCTTGCAAACAGCCCCTCTCAGGCTTTTGTGTAGGTCCCTTCAGGTTGCTGGAAGGCTGTTCTAAGGTCTCCCTGGAGCCTACTCTTCTCCAGGCTGAACAACCCGAACTCTCTCAGCCTGTCTTCATAGGAGAGGTGCTCCAGTGCTCTGATCAACTTTGTGGCCTCCTCTGGACTAGCTCCAGCAGCTCAACATCTTTCTTATGTTGGGGACCCCAGAGCTGGATGCAGTATTCCAGGTGGGGTCTCACAAGAGCGGAGCAGAGGGGCAGAATCACCTCCCTTGACCTGCTGGCCACACTATTTCTGATGCAGCCCAGGACATGGTTAGCTTTCTGGGCTGCCAGCGCACACTGCCGGCTCGTGTTGAGCTTTTCATAGATATGGTACTTAGGGACGTGGTTTAGTGGGTAATAGGTGGTGGGGGGATGGTTGGACTAGATGATCCTTGAGGTCACTTCCAACTTTAATGATTCTACTCTATTCTATTCTAAATGTATTCAACCAGTACCCTCAAGTCCTTCTCCTCAGGGCTGCTCTCGATCCATTCTCTGCCCAGCCTATAGTTGTGCTTGGGGCTATGGTGACCCACATGCAGGACCTTGCACTTGGCCTTGTTGAACTTCATGCAGTTTTGCACGGGCCCACCTCTCAAGCCTGTCAAGGTCTCTCTGGATGGCATCCCTTCCCTCCAATTGTGTTGATCACACCACAGAGGTTGGTGGTGGTGGCAAACTTGCTGAGTATCAGACCTTATATGTGAGGAAAAAACCGAGGTCTATGCTCTCACTTGTTTATCTATTTGACTATACCCAGACCAAATAAATGCTTCCAAAACCAACAAAAAAGCCCCATTACTAGAACAATTACTTCTGTTCCTCTCTTTCCAGATCTACATATAGTTACGCCCTATGTAATGCCCTTCACCGAGTATCATGTGCTAAAACATCATAAAACCCTGACATGTCTGAGCATGGTCCTCAGGAGGTAGGAGGCAAAGGAATGAATCCCTCCAATGACTGTGTAAGAGGCTCTTATCCTCCTGCTACTAAAAAGGAAAAGTGTATTAGCAATGTTAGGTGTGCTTGTCCTTATTGTGTTAACATTCTCACTTGGGAGGAAATGAAAGAAAAAGTCATGCTACAGAAAAGGGATGCCATGATAAACATAATGAGATTACAAGGCCAAGAACTGAAAAGTTACAAATGTCAGAACTACAGCTGGAATGTGACGGCAAACAACGTCATCCTGCCTCTTACAGTAAGTCTGTGAAGCAGAGGGAAAACAAAGGCAATGTTTTACTAAGCTCATTTTAAAATAACAAGGCAATATTTCTACTTCCTTGGTGTCTTTCTCATTTGGTGTCCACCCTCTCTAGGAACGACCCAGAGGTCCTGAGGAACACGTGCTTTCTGATTGCAGGATTTAAGAATGCAGCCTAGTACATACACATCAGAGAGTGGGAAGGAATGCAAGTGCAGACAGTTATCCTTTGGGATGCTGGTAGTGAAAGCACTTGCAAGTTATTTCTCATTGCTTCCAGTGGAGAGGAGCATGGCTAAAAATCACTGAAAACTGACTTATCTACATGTCTGTTAGTGCTTCTTTATTATTATCAATCAAAATGAACACAGTATTTTCTTCTGTTATCTGGGCAGATACACTCTCTGTCTTCAAGTAGATAAAGAGAGGCCTTATTAGTCCTGTATACCATTAAGGGTTATACCCCTGCCTCCTTTTGTCTTCCAAAGCAGTGAAGTGTTCTGCCCCGTGGTTGTCAGAGAACCAGACTAGATTATATAATTGACATTTCAGGTACCAGAAATCTTCTGAAAATGTGACAGAATATTGCTGTCCTGGAAATACAGGAAATGGATGGGGAACTTGTCCCAGTCCTAGACTAGAAGCTAAAAGTAAAAAAAAAAAAAAAATCTCCTTTTTTTTTCTCTCTCAAGCTTTTTTATTTACAAAATTTGTGATTCTTTTCTTTAAATATATATAATTTGCAAATATAGCTGAAGCAAACTGATTCAAGGAACTGAAAACATACCAGTACCGTTTCTTAAGATCCCATTTGTCAAACCATCCATGACTAGCTTCTGTCACTGAGGTCTGGGTAAAGAGCAGAGCAGCTTTCTCCTGGAAGGTCCCAGGATATTTCATTTAATCTTCCACCTCCCACTCTGGGTCTCATTCACATATTTCAGTTCCTCGCCCTGTGTGGCCATACTGGGAGCACTCACAAGCTAAACCCACAGGAAGGAAACAGAGAAGAACAGGAACTATGCAAGAGCCTGCCTGGACAGATTGAATAATGCTCCCAATTTGTTAAGCACTAGAAGATGACTGAACTTCCACGGTGTTATTGTTTTATCATTCTTTTGAAATCATAACTTAATGCTTTTCTTCTCTATGAACTAGTGAACTAAACACAGTAACTTAATGCTGAAGTACTAGAAAAACATTAACGTAGTAATAATAATAATAATAATAATGTGAATGTAAATGTACGGACATATGCTTACGATTATTGTTACAAATGCCTTTTGGGAAGACCGTATTGAATCCTTAAAATTTATCTTTAACTGTGGCCCAGAATTCAGGGTTCTGTTAAATACATTCAGCCTGAACCCTTCTGAGTCTCCACGTCAAGAAAGTATTGGCTTTCAAAACAGACTGAGCCTGGCCATAACACAACAGGATCAGAGACATACTTCTGCCGCAAGGGAAAGCACTTCAAACATCAGGGTGCCAGTCCGTCAGCACTTATCACTCAGTGGGTTGTACTATCTCCCCAGCAGATTCCCCTTCCAAACTTATACTTCATCACACTCCTGACCTTGCTGCATACGGCCCCTTCAGCAGAGTTCAAGTCTGTACGGTGTAAGACATGGAGAGTTTACTCACTGCTTCTCGTTATCATCTCAGAGCTTTGTTCGTTGTAAGCTGAAATGATTTGCTCTGCAGTTTTGGGGTCATTCATGGAGGAGGAAGGGGTGAAGAAAAGTCTAACCAAGAAAATGCTGCAAACAAACATCCGCCCATTCATGAGCAAATGATTGCTTCTGCGCCTGTTTGGTGTGCAACTTTCCATCCAAAAATGGGATGGAAACCGAGGCGGCCAGGCCATATTGCACTCCAGCTAATAAAGTGTTTCAGATCTAGAAAAACAGGCAAGGCTGCATCACTTTGGCCTGTGTCGTATAGGCTTTTTTTTTTTTTTTTTTTTCCTTTGAAACATTCCATTTGCCGTTCAAGCCAGGACAAGAAAAGAAACATTTTTAACCTTAAGGGTCTGACATAAGCCTACAAAATTAAATCGCCAGGGTTGAAGTGAGGCAGGTTTTACAGTTCTTAAGTAGCTACCCTTTGCTCCTCCTTTAACCGTACAGTTATAGCCAGAGAAAACATCTCAAGCTGCAAGCAAACGGGCAAGAGCAGATCCAACTGCCTTTATTTGCATTGAAAGCTATGCAGGTCAGGGCCACATGGTACTAAATACTCTACAAATAAAGTGCAAGTGTCAATACCTTCCCTGATGAGCTTACATCTAAGAAGACAAAACAAACAGAAGATGGGTGGAGGAAAAGCCTGTGCAATTACAGGAATACAGTACAGTCAGCCCCAGTGCAGCTCTGACTTGAGCTCCCAGACCCCAAGCCTAGGTCTGTATCAATAAATAAAACGTGCCAGACACCACTGGCAGGTCCTGAGACAGAGCAGTCTGGCACAGCTTCTGTCTATACACCTAAATCCTCTTTCCCTTCAAAAACAAGTGGTCTCATCCATATTGCCTCCTGGAAGCCCTACACATCCCCTCCAAGCTTATGACGGAGCAGTTTGGCAATACGCTAGCTGACAAGTGCAAAAACCAGCCCAGTGAGCACGTTAACAAACATCATGGGCTATTGCAGGCCAATACCGCCTTTTGGCCTTGCTCACCTTGCAAATACAGAGGTGACCCACCTGCCCCCCCCGCGGTCTGCTTGAGAGTCCTTGCACCCATCAGGGACATGTGCCACTAAAGCTAACAGCCAAGCAAGATAGGCAGTCAGTGACAGAGTCAGCGTAACATATCATCAAGTTTCGGCACTTAAAAAATACTGCTTTTCCTTGTGTAATTTCTGTGGAAAATACCAGACGTGGCAAAACCATGCAAAGCGTTCCAACAGTGTGAATACAGATGTCTGAATCGGGCTAACCAATTTCTACCATCAGGTAGAAATTCAAAAGTCAAGGAGATTCTAGGTTTTGTGAGGGTGTGGGAAGATAAATTACGTGTGAAATCTTTGAAATTTAACTCCGGATTTAAAAAAAAAAGGCAGTGCTAGGTACAAACATCAGCTGCTTTTCATGGTCATTGAAGGACTGTTTTCAGAGAAGCTTTGACAAACTTGGAAGAAAACAGCAAACAGCTGATATCCAGTACAGTGCACACAAGCGTCCTCCTACAAGATCCTGCTGAAGGGCATGCTTTTAGAGTAGGAGCTCACCAACTTCTCCACAGATGTTCTTAGTTCACTTTCCGTAAGATATGAACCTCAAAAAAGAAAGAGAGGTGATAAAAGCCATGCAGGCAGCGCTGTGACAGAAGGGCACTACTGACCTCCGGTACTTGTCATGGCCCTTGTGTCACATGTCACCACCTCCTCCCTTCTGCCAGAAGACCTGGTCACGGAGTCATTCTCAGCTGCAGCCAACAGTATACTTTAAACCCCTTAAGTGTGCAGTGCTGCTGTAATTGCTGGCAATGAATCTGCAGGACAGAAGGCTCACAATGAAATGAGAGTGGAAACAGGAAATAAACTTTTCAGATGGTAGGGCTACAGACAAAGAAGGATATGTGATGAATCCCTTGCTCTCTTCTATCATGTGCTCAGAAGAAGGGATTAATAACTGATCACACTTAAGAAGCTAGCAAAATTATTGCTAGCATCCTCTCGTCATATTCAGAAGATGAGATGCCTAATCTTTTTGTAATCAAATCAATTCATGAGAAAGAAAAACTAAAACAAATAAATTATCGGCATGGATCTTGGAAGAAAGAGTTTCAGGAAATGTTTATGGCAAAGAACAGCCCTTCTGCCATCCAGCTGTTTGTTTTGTTTTAACAATTCGTGAGAGTTGAGCTTCTGCAGCTTCTTTTCTTCTTCCTATTCCAAAAGCCTTGGGGATGTTTCTTCTTTTAATTTTGAGCCCACTCTTGTTCTGAGAATTCTTTTCCCAACGTGTGAGTGTGAATGATGGTGAATAAGGTTGCGTGACTTCGTACCTCGTTTGCTGCTGGAATTATTTGCCTAGCTCTTCCTGAGAGGAATGAGAGAAACCTTTTCTTTTCTATGGGCTTATTTGGATCTGTGGAAACTAAGCATTCTCAGTCTCACATGCATCTCTAAAGTCTTCTGCAGAACTGAAGGACTTCGTTTAGTGCGAAGAAAATGTGAAATCAAGAGCCACCAGTTTGTCTGATATAGAAAGAATCAGGAGTTTGACTTGCACAGTTCTCAGCACTTACACCTCCAGAGTTGCTGGACCTCCAAAAAACTAACAAAAATAAATTATATGATTCTACAGAGAAGTCTCCCTCTTCCAACCTGGGTAGAAGGAAAAATGGCTACCATGGCTCCAGCTAAACTATAAAATACTAATGCAGGTGCTACAGAAAGCAGATAAACAAGAAGGTTTGTCTTTATTTTCCTGTATATGTATATTGTGCCTGTAGACACAATTTTGGATTTGATAGGCCCAATCCAACCCTTTGAAGTTAAGGGAAATGTCTCAATCTCTTCAATCACATACTCTTTGATTTACTTTTTATTGTCATTTGTGATGTGACATAAAAGCACACAGCAAGCTGTTGTACGCCCTTCAACAAACAGACACCCACATGCTCAACAGCCATGACAGTGATGATCCCAAATGAAATCCCATGATTTTGTATATTTCCTTATAATGAATACCATACACTCCTGCAGCACCACCAGTGAGCAAGGGGGAAGATCAGGTCCAGCAGCCACCAGCCACCAGCATGGACACCAGTCCTGGTTCAGCAGCAGAGATTGCAGATACTACCTCTGCTCCAAGTCTGCAACAGCATGTTTCTCTAAAGACGAAGGAGAGGAAAAAGTAAAAAGAAACCTAGTGCAGAGGTTATTTGGCTGAACCCTATGGCACTGAAACAGGCTCCCATGTTGACCCCAGCTCGCTGCCTGAAGGCACTGCAACCTAAGTGTACTAAATATTTTGTACTGGGGTTTGCTGTCAGAGACACTGCTTTCCAAGCTCTTGCTGTCACTGATAACCCAAAGTCTGCAAAAGCAGTTAAAATTAATTAAAGAAATATTGCAGTTCTTTCATCCTAAATTTAGTCAACTGAAAACTAGGTGTCAGTTCATCTAGTTTCCATTTACAGTCACTAGAGAGAAACAGGCACTTCAGGGGCTGATCACTCCCAGCCACTTCAGACTTCTTGGACGGGAAGCTGAGGTGTCTCCCTCTCCGCTGATTAGATAGAGAGCCCATATGACCATCTTAGTTGAGATACTTAGAGCTTGCCCCTTGGAGCCCCCGGCCAGGGTTACCAAACGGACATGGAGCTCCAAGAAGTGGAGTCATGGGTCAACTAGAAAAGTACTTGGACAAAAGGATCTTTAAATGAAAGTTGATCAAGGGCCTGAAAATGCTAATTATAATCAGTTTCTCTCAAAAAGTATCTGAGAATTAGTGCTACAGGTCCAATGCTTTGATGTCACAGTAAATGAAACCTCAGTGGCCATGGACTTGTCTAGGGCATTTCTACCTTCCAAACCTCTCCCCCTGCAGTGATCCCATCAAATCAACTGCAACGAACAATTACCTACAACTGCAAGAGCAAATCAGTATACCGTCATGCCTCCAAGCTGAATGAGCATAGTAATACCTAATTTCTGAAGTAAATCTTTATTCTCCACATACATGCTGTTCCCTTGGGTGACAGAACCTGAGGGAATGGCATGAAGCTGTGACAGGGGAGGGTTAGGCTCGAGATCAGGAAAAGGTTCTTCACTGAGAGGGTGGTGGGGCCCTGGCACAGGCTCCCCAGGGCAGTGGTCACCGCACCGAGCTTGGCTGAGTTCAAGCAGCGCCTGGCCAACGCTCTCAGTCATCTGCTCTGATTGGGTTGGTCCTGTGTGGAGCCAGGAGTAGGACTCGATGATCCTTATGGGTCCCTTCCAACTCAGGATATTCTATGATTCTATGACTGTCTGACTCTATACTCGTTAACTTTTTCCAGAGGAGTTTTAACTCATGCTCTTTGTGCGCATATGTGTAGTCTAGCGAGGCTCTGAGTGCAGAGAAACTTCACAACACTGGCTGTAAAGCAGGTGATAATAATACCCATTTCGGCTATGTGCCCTTGCACACCTCAAAAGCTGTCTCTATCACTCAGATAAATTATTTTCCTTAATAATCCTACCTGGTGAAACATGAACAAACAGTGCTACGCCAAGACAGAGGAAGCTGCTGCAAACCCCTGGGCTATCGCAGCTATTGCTGCAGCTGAAATGCGGTCTGATTGCTTCATTTCAAAATTTTTGGCTGTTTTTTGCTATTAATCTTGGAAAGCCTCCAAAATAAACCTGATAAAGTCCTGAACGTCACAAAAGATGCATTCTTCCCCATACTTGTAAATCATCTTTGGCACACTTCCCAATTTTAGTAATTATAGTTTTCTCCCAAGCTCCCTGCGCACTGCCTATAGATACAAGGCTTTCTATGATCTGTCCTCTTATTCAGAACACTACAGCAGGCTACTGCATAAACCCCACATTAGACAGTAGAGCAATTCAATACTAAAGCCCTGTTTACATCTCTGTATGGTTTTCTTGATGGATGTTACACTGCTGATCTATTTTTATGTATTATTTATACTGGGATAATGCCTAGAGGCCCCCATTCAGGGGCAGGACCCCATAGTGCTGTACATACTATGAGGGAGGAGACAAGAACCTCTTCTCCTTGCAGCTTATAGCCTAAGTATATAACGAATGACACCAGATAGATAAAACAGTCACAGGGAGCAAAAATTGAGATCGTTGTTAATAGCAGTAAAAGGCAGAGCACAACAGCTACTTAGCTACATATAGGCAATGTGGTGTTCCTGTCACTGTTGCCTGCTTTCTCTCTGTCCTCTGTATTGTGTTTTACAAGCTGCAATGACCTGTGGACAAGCACTTGTGCACAGAGTTGTCCTTGGTGTGTCCGAAGCACTGGGCACTTGGAAGTATCTTTCACTGCCCACGTCAGGCATCTAGGTGAGATTCTGAGGATGTAATCCAGAGGAAAGAGGTAGGCACTTACAGAGAATGATTCAGCGCTCCTAAATTGGGACATAAAACAGAAGATGTGAAATCACAGGTCTGGAGTCACTCATGGGAAGGATTAGGACTTCTGGGTGTCTAGGGAGCCCAGCAAGAAGCTGATCTGAGTGCAGTTCACATAATCCCTGCCTTTATTCCCTTACACATCGACAGCACAGAATACAAGTGCCTCAGACATCTCTGTTTCTGCAGCAAGAACAGAGAAGAGTCCTTACAGTGTCCAGTAATACTGTGCCTAGTTCAAGACCAGGCTGTCTGGGGAACCAGAGATAGGTGCATCTCCCATTTAACTCGCTGGCTAAGTCACACTCAGGCTGAAGATGGGCTTTTAAGCTCATAGCCTTGTGACCCAAATACATCTCTTCAATTTGGGAGATCTTATTTCATGTCCTGATCTGAGTCAGCATTGTTCCACACCCAGATAAGATCCCCACCACATTTAGATCCCTCGTGCAAACCCTAAAGTCTCCTCTAAGTTCTTAGGACAGTTCAGTACCAATTCACCAAAGCAATAGGTGCTGGGTCTGCAAGGTCAAGAAAAAGCAATAAACATAAATTCCTGCAAACATATTTTGCTCATGTGAATTGAGCATATTTTACACATTCCCAAGCATAAGTCTAGTCCAGTATCATAAGAAGCCACAGGCTCTCCGACACCAGGCCCCTGGAGTGACTGATTGCTCGCTCATCCCTGCCTCTTCATCAGCAGATGAGCCAGAAAACAGAGGGATGAATAGTGAGGGGACTCTCCCCTTTCCTGCAGAGCCAGTGAAGTAGGCAAGTGACAAGCAGTTGTGAGGGAAATAAGAGTCCAGCTGTGTGAAAATGAGCTCTGGCAAGGCTGGAGGTGGGAGCTACCAAAACAAGAGGGACGATGCCTGAAAGCAGGCCTCTTCTTTGAAGAGTGCAAACCAAATACTAGTCACAAAGAGATGTTGCTGTCCTGCAGGGTAATGAATGTGATAATACAAGGGGGGACTCTATCACTGAGTCACGCCTACAGCAGGATAAACTAATTAAGCTCATCTTTCTTTGAAATGCGAACTTGTGCATTTGCATGGGTTAACAGGGGCCTCAGATAGGTCATCTCAGGCTTCCTCATGAGTCTGTATTGCTCAGCCTTTCCTCAGATCCTCAGCATCCTACAGCTGCTTGGACCTCCATCAGCTCCAGTAACAGCTTCCAGAATTTTTGTAGCTCTTCTTCAAATAAATTTCATTTTCCTACATATTTTTTTCTTTAAACTCACAGTCCCCATAACTGCATCTTCTCTGAGGATGAGTCATTTTCAAGGAAGTAGCTACCACCTAGAGCTAATACCACCTAGAGCTAGTATTAAAGCAAGAGACACTAAGAGTACATTTCCAAAAGAGCTCAGCTCTCATTTAGTCATTAAGACCTAGATAGGCCTTTTGTAGGGCCCTTTGTAGGGCCATGAAGCTGATCAGAGGGCTGGAGCACCTCTCCTATGAAGACAGGCAGAAAGCGTTGGGCTTGTTCAGCCTGGAGAAGGGAAGGCTCCAGGGAGACCTTACTGCAACCTTCCAGTACCTAAAGGGGCCTACAGGAAAGATGGTGAGGGACATCACTACATCAGGGAGTGTAGTGACAGGACAAGGGTCAACGGGTTTAAACTGAAAGAGGGGAGATTTAGATCAGCTGTTAGGAAGAAATCCTTCCCTGTGAGGGTGCTGAGGCCCTGGCACAGGGTGCCCAGAGAAGCTGTGGCTGCCCCTGGATCCCTGGCAGTGTCCAAGGCCAGGTTGGATGGGGCTTTGGGCACCCTGGGCTGGTAGGGGGTGTCCCTGCCTGTGGCAGGGGCTTTGGAACTAAATGATCTTTAAAGTCCCTTCCAACCCAAACCATTCTATGATTCTAAGTGGGAGCTCTATCACGTAGTTAGTTTTTAATAAAAACCATCCTGAATGTTTTATGAGAAATAACAGGAGGAAAACACAAATTCTTTGAGGTGGTTTCTTTAATTCTTTAAAAAGGAATTTTTTTCCTCAATTCAAGCTGAGTTGATTTTATTTGATCCTTTTATTCTTAAGATAACATTCACCTTGTCTAATTTCAACCACCTGAAATTCAGGCATTGTCCTGGCTACTTCCAGTCAGGGTAGAGACAGGCACTGCTGGGGTGAATTCATGCCCTGTCTCAGATACTGTCACTGAATAGGGCACCCTGCCTTTGGGAGCACCTCATCTCTGTACTGAAGACAGAAGATTAGGTGACCACCTTACACTACAGACAAGTGAAATAAATCCCATCTTAATTAGGTTTTCTAGTCAGTATATTCGCATGACTCCCATTGTTACAACATCTGAACACCCATACTTTCCAAATCTACTATTCTCTAAATTCTGTGACAAAGGGGAGTTTTTACCTGCTTACAGACATATATAGCTGAGGCAAGTAGAGGCCAAGATCCAGACCTGCAAAGGTATTCAGCAAGTTAATTGTCTAAATTAGGTTTTCAGTCTCAGCTGACTAACACTCAGTGATGTAGACAAAGAAGTGGCAGTTGGGTGCCTTTAGGAATTTGCTAGGATCTAAGCAGAAATTACTTGCCTAAGGACATATGTCATGGAATTAACCCCAGGTCTCCTGAGCTGCTGTCCTAACCTTTGGAATGTCCTTAACATTAAGCAAATCCTCTGCTGGTTTTGGAATTAAACTTTTGAAGTATTTACAGTCATGTCGTCTTCTTTGTCAAACTCAAATAAGCTATGCATACTCAAATCCTTTAATTTTTCCTCATAAATCAAGCCTGACTGAAAGCCTCCCTTCTTACATTTACTGCTCTTCTCTAAGCTCTCTTTAGATGTTAACTTATCAGTAATAGCACAATGAGGCCAAAATTCCAGGTTGGATTTTTAGGTGTTACTGTCATAAAAGTAAACACACAAACACCATGAGAAAGTTGGACCTTTCACTAAAATGAGTGAAAAAATTATACACACTTCAATGAGCAGAGTCCTACTCTGGTATGCAGCATCTGAGCAATCTCTGTCACAGTACAGCACATTGATAGAATGATGCACTTCATAGAAGAAAAACGGGCCAAGACCTTAAAATTGAAATACTTGAAACATGAAAGTCCACATTAAGATGTGAATTAGCAGCACACTGACTGCTCTGCAATCACATCACACACAAGTGTATATTGGAAAGCTTTTAATGAGAAAGCTTTCACTTTAAAAGCAGTCTTCGGACATATACCCTGTGACTGATCATGCAGGGAGTCAGTGTGAGGAGGACACCACGCTGCACACTGTCATTCTGGTTTTCACAGCACGCTGACTTCCGCATGTAGACAACCCTTATCAGACCAGAGCAGCCCTCAGCACTGGGTGATAGGTGTTTCTCAGAATAATCTTGGGGAGAACTGCTGAATGCTGAGCATGTCCTCTGACTTCCCTGGGACTTGTACCTGGGTCACAATATGAAATAGGCTCAATTAATGTGTTGATATTATTTTTTTTTAATTATCTCAGTAGGTTTAATGGGAAAAGCAAGTGTCTGTGTGGAGAGAATGGTGACAGTCTCACACTATTCAAACAAATGACAATATAAACCACTGTTTCTGGTACTACACAAATGCAGTTCTCCCCTTCTAGGACAGCAGCCTTGGTCTCTAACTAATCAAAATGATCTCAAATCAGCTCTGAATTATCATCAAAGCCTATCCACGTTTTGGTTTTAAAAACTGTAAGTACAGAGTATGGACAGCTTGCGGGAAACATACAGGTAAGGTATCATGCCTCTTTCAACAAAGATGTTTAAATATACCTAAAAGCTTTTCCAGACTTCAGATTATTAGAGGGACGTTTGATTTGACTCATGTCTTACACAGTTACCCTTCTATTGAATCCAGTAGCTTGTTTATGAACTAGCACTTATTGTCCAAATATGGTTTGGTTTCTGGGAATATCAAGAAAATTAAATTCTGCAACATCCTTTCTATTTAATTGCCTTCCCCATCTTCTGAAACTCTAAAAGATAAAACTACACTAGCATGAGAAAGTTTTGCCCAAACACCCAGCTTCAGGACAAGGAAATATGTTTGTTCTGTGTCAAGGTTTCCAACCTACGTCTAGTGAACCACAAGAGGAACACGTTACTTCAAGGTTTTACACAAACCAGAGAATCCCACACACCACCATATCTCTGCAGGGAATGAAGAGTAAGTACTTCAGCAGAAAACGCTGCCAGAAACTCAAATGCCTATTTTGGGACTTTCTCCCAGCCCAACAGAGAAGCAGGAGGTGGAAATGACAGCTCCACAGGAAAAGACACCCATGGGACTGAGATCACATCTTCAACTTGAGCATGTCCAAAAAGAGCTCTGAGGAATTGCTGCTGCCTCCAAAGTATAGCCGCGTTTTCTTTCTGAGTGGTAGCACGCGCAGACTAAGCCTGGGAAGCTTTTTGTAACATCATGTATTTGTAGCTCAGACCAGATCCCACAACTGGGCTTTAATGCAACTAGTTAGAAAAAAGCTACTGATCTTCTAGGAGAAAACATTGGAGACACTGACTGAGCATCGTGGATCCATCCGAATGTAAGATCCAGAGTCTTGGTGGGTCTACAGAACAAACTGTTTCCACAGTGTCAATCATTAACTTCTCCATCCTCTACCAACACCTTTTCAACTCTTCTAACCACTTGAGCTCAAACCTCTCTTCCCATGTGGCTCCAACAAGAATGAAGAGAGATAGCATAATTTAAAAAGGATCATTCATTCCAAGCACCAAAACACTATTTTGTTGAGAAAAGAATGAAAACAAATAGTACAGTGCTTACTGCAAGGCCTTGTGAGATTCCCCCAGGGCCATCACAACAGACCATTATAATCTCTGCTGATGGTTGCACCAAAGATAATAATGTTGCTTATATTCAAAGCCACTGTGTCCCAGTTATTCTGGCTTTACATACAATTTCACTTATAAAGATAAGTCTAATATTTCGTCTTGGAGGTGTCAGATCCCACTTTCCATTGTGTCATGTGAATTCCTGGATGGAAAACAAAACACAATGAATCCAAACACATTCCAAAATGCTCTCCTCACATCACTGTAGTGGTATTTATTGTGTTTGCAGGGAAAGGAAGGAAGGAAAGGACAGAAGGATGGAAAGTATTTTTTTTTAATACTATTCATTAGAGCAGATTTTATTATCCTTAAAACAGGGTGATAACCTAGGATAAAAATAGAAGTAAAGCCTGTCTTTACTAAGAAAATGACTATCCGTATTTCAGCACTAACTGCAGAGCAGCCGCCTGTGGCATGGGTGTGCTACCAAAACCAAAAGGGTTTTTACCATTGTCATGAAAACCTGACACAAGACCTGAAAACTGTCTGAATTCTCTCCCTTTAACAGCTTAACACCCCACATACAAGATTGCTACTGAGTGGAGTATCCCTATGGAGCAAGGTCTTTTTCTTCGTGTCAGGACCGTTTCTGTGAACTGACAGGATACAGCATGACTGTGCCTGAAATTGTTACAGAAGCACAACAGAGAGTTAACCTGTAGGAAGGAGATGAAATTTCAGGAGAGAAGAGTATGGAGACAGGAGCAGCTTGTCCTGTGCCTCGAAATCACCTGGAGAACTGCTGCAGCAAAGAGGCGAGGACGGGCAATTCCCGCAAGAGGAGACCAAACCCTGGTGCCACAGGACACGCTGGCAGCCAGCACGAACCCAGTACAATGGGAAAAACAGGGATAAACCATGTAGAATCTCATCTTGGGTGTTAAACTGAATATGACGATTTTATTCTGCTTTTTTTCCCCTTCTTGCTTTTAAACCAGATGTTTGGGATTAAGAGAGACAAACTCGCTGCACTGTTGGCTGCACGTACCTCCTGCTTTTCTGCCAGTCTGTGAAAAGGTACAGAAATTGGCACTGGAGCTTTCAGCAGTGTTCTGTGCCTAACTATTTATTCTTTGTCCTTACACACCAATGCACAACAGCAACAAATAGAGGAAAAAAACCCAACCCTTCCATCACTGTAAAAGCCAAAGCACAATAATTCGTCTATGACCAAGTAACCAGGACTTGATTTTAAGCACCATCGAGGAGATCAATGTCTGTGTTACGAGTTTCATAACAGCACTCGTGTTGCCATTTAGGAATGCAATGACCTGTAGCAAAGTCACAGGAAACAAAGGACACAGGAGCTTCAGCCTCCTGGGGACAGCACAGTAATTGATCTGTAGTTAAAAGTGTAGATTTCTTCAGAAAAACAGAAAACAGGTATACGAATTTTCAGAGGGACACTGAAAGGATATCAGTGTACCATTTTCCCTTTCACATATATTTTATTCTGTGATTTTAATCAATCTTCAACCTAAGCAGTCTATAATGATTTTATCTAAGGGTGGAAAACCTTCCCATGTGAAAACTCCCTTAATTTCACTGAAAAATACAGGGGCTGTCGGTGTGTTATACTAGGAAAGATATTTCTTTGCCATAGATTATTTTTTACTTTTTTTCCAAGTTGAGGCAGCTTTATGAGATAATATATGTCTGCTTTTTGTAGATGTCACTAGAGGACTATAAACAGCAAGTCATAATTCCAGAACAAATCTGTATACTGCAAACGGTATTACCCAGGACACTCATTTCAAAAAAGATAGACAGCACAGGGCAGCAGAGGTAAATGCACCTTTTCTTCTAGAAAGAGGATCTCAAAGACCATTAAACCTGAACAATGTTAGTAACTCTCTTAGATGTGTCAAGTAACTCTATTAGATGCATCAATTCCCTCACTTTTTCCTCAATTAGGTGGGACTGACATTCCAAAAATTACATCGAGTCAGTTTTTCCTCAAAGCCTTTAAAACTTCGAGTTGAATTTACAAAATAATAAATTGAATCTTAAAATAAACACCTTGGATTTCACCAGGTCTGAGAAAACTTCAGTTCCAACATTATATACTGTAGAAGACGTCAGATCAACAGACCACAATGATACAGGCAGTAGTTGTGTAAAGCATCCTTGTATATTAAAACTGTTTTAGCCAAAAGATTAGATTCATAACAGAGATTTGCGATCTTAACTGCCTCTTCAGTCATCCAGGTTCAGCATTAAAGACCAGTATAATACCTGTCTCCTGCTATTACCAGGCTATGCATGCGGCCCAACCTGCTTAACAACATGTCCCCCATGGCACATGAGCTATTGGGTGCACATACAACAAAGTCGTGATTATTCCAAACTGTTCGGTGCCTGTGGCCTTCAGAAACAGGCATTGCTCTGCCCTTGAAAAGGGCTCTGCCCCGTCTTACTTGAAAAGCCAGGGTGGGCTCCGAGCCTGCCCACTTCTCCCACAGACTGATGGCAGATCTGCCTTTCCCAACACCTTTTATCCATCAGCACTGAGGTTAGTGCATTCCATCAGGAACAGGCAGGACTGGACCCCTAATGATTAACCCAATAATTCAGTATCAAATAGGAAATATTAACACTACACTGCTCTGGTGTAGCCTCACCTTGAGTACGGGGTGCAGTACAGTACAAAAAGGACATAAAACTATTGGAGAGTGTCCAGAGGCAGGCAACAAAGATGGTGAAGTGTCCAGAGGGGAAAACGCATGAGGAGAGGCTGAAGGCCCTGGGCTTGTTTAGCCTGGAGGAGACTGAGGGCAGAGCTCATGGCAGCCTACAGCTTGCTCCCGAGGGGGAATGAAGGGGCAGGCGCTGATCTCCTCTCTCTGCTGACCAGTGAGAGAACTCGAGGGAATTACATGAAGCTGAGACAGGGGAGCTTTAGATTGGAGATCAGGAAAAGGTTCTTCACTGAGAGGGTGGTGGGGCCCTGGAACAGGCTCCCCAGGGCAGTGGTCACCGCACCGAGCTTGGCTGAGTTCAAGCAGTGTCTGGACAATGCTCTCAGTCATCTGCTCTGGTTGGGCTGGTCCTGTGTGGAGCCAGGAGCTGGACTGATGGTCCTTATGGGTCCCTTCCAACCCATGATATGCTACGATTCTATGAACACTAATACTGAAAAAAAAATAAAAATTAATTGGAGCAGGTCCAGAAAGACAAATCTTATCCCTGAAAGATGATGTGATAACCATGCCAGCCCACCGCCCCTTTCTGTTGAGCCTTTCGTAACAGAGCATTCGCAACAAAGTGGAACCATAGTGACTAGAAAGCCACGCTCCCAAACGTCGTCACCACCACCATTTAGATACGTGCCTGAAAAACTGCACTTCCAGATCACCTCAGGCAAGAGCAGGCACCTGAATCACTGAAATATATGCTAGATCGCTGTGGGGTTTTTGGGGGGTTTTTTTGGAGGTTTGGGTTTTCTTCGGGGGTTTTTTTTTTTTTAGTTTAAAGACTGACCCTACATAGATACCTATCTGCTGGGAGAGCTCATGGCTGAGGATGCTAAATGAATTTACGTCCCTAAATCTGCAGCTCAGGACCTAAGATGCAGAGTGTTCCTCCTGACCTTTTGCAAGCTGGCTTACGCCGCCTTTCCTCATGACTTGTGGCTTTTGGGGATCCCACCACAGTCACTCAGTCAGTGCACAAGAAGTGAAGTACTAAGTACTTGCTTAGTACTTCAGTCTCTAGATTCTTTTTCCAACTCTACCCCCCAAATGCTTTCAGTATATACCACTAACCTAAACATCTAGTTTCCTCTTCCAGCTTTTATTGCATTTCTTGTGAAGATATAGGACTGTCCTTAGCTATCACAGATCATTCCATTAATTTCAGTTACACGTCTCTACTCTACACCAGCTTGTAATATCTTGATTTTCTTGGAACATAACAACTGTTGTATGCTACCAACCTTCCAGCGAACAACATCCACTTCCTTGGTGGAGGATTTTTATCTACAAGCCGCAGCAGAAGTTTGTCCCTCAGCTCCAGAGTACAGCACATTAATGGGACATGTACAGTGGCTTGCACTAAAATAAAACCACCCATCTGTGGATGGTTTTCCTGTCATTATAATGATCACTATGAAAGCCCTCACTCAGGACTACTTTTGTAGGATTCTGTTCAGGAAGTACACTTTATTAACTTGAACAGTGAACTGAAGACGTGAAGATTTAAAGATCCATTGACAAAAACTCCTTACAAAAAATGGTATTACATTTCAGCTTTAGGAAGGGGAAAAAGGTAATAAAGACACCTACTTTTGTTAGCTCACCCTTCAAGCTTGGATGTCTGTTACTTCGAATTCAGCTTTTTCAACAAATTAATGACTTAGAATATTTTGCTCTTAGATAGCAAACTAGATGATGATACCAACCATCTTCACTATTAATGTGCTGAGATGCATAAAGATTGGGTAAAAAATTGTATGCCTGCTCCCTAGATGAAAAAAAAAAAAAATTATGAACTGAATTATGGTTTTTACTTCTTGGTAAGTTTGTGTTCCTGCATAGTATTTCCAGCAGATTTTTTTGTCTTTCTTTTGACAACAAGAGTTCTGCTCCAGTTAAAACACAAAGGGTTAGAGTGTCTGACTCCAAGTATTACATGGCTCAGTGGATCCAAGAATTCCACATTTGTTCACGTGGAGACTTTGTGCCTCTAGAAAATCCTCTAACTTCCTTATAATATACCTTCTCAGAATGAAGTGGATTTTTTGAAGCTTCATTGTTCAGAAATTAATCTGCTAAACTAAGGAGGTCACAGGAACGAAAAGTCAGGTTAATTCAATGTAATTAATTTATCGAGGCATTTGGCCAAATTTGCTATTTATCTTTCACAATAAGGGATCTCATAATTCCATTATAAATTCACCTTTGCCCTGATGCTTGTATCATTCAACAACAGGCAAACAGGCTGAGACCTCTGTTTATCCTACAAAATAAAATTGTTTTTGTTACTTGTCCTCTTGAGGAACCCACATCTCTTAGTCTTCTGTGCTTGCTGACTCTTGCCCTACACTATGCTTGAAAGTAGACTTTGGGTTTTTGTTTAATATGATACATCACCAGTGCTAAACACAAGAGGACCTTCATTTCTGACTGGGACCTCCCAATGCTACTGCTATAACGCTAATAAATTACCAAGAACTCTGAATGAGAAAAGTTCCGCTGCTTGCAACTAATGACTATATAAACAGAAGTGACAAATCATGACTATCTATATCTTATGCATGCTTCCTACTAAAAACAAGATTTTAAGAAAAATGGAAGGCATATAAACAATTTTTTCCCTGTGTCTCCTCTGATTTCTATTAAACAATAGCAGATCTTCAGAGCTGTAACATGACATCATACTGTTAGTAGGACAAACTGTAGCAGCTTTGAAGATTTATTTATGCACTTAATAAAGGTTTTCAGGCACCTGCTTAAAAAAGAAAGTAAGTTATGAAATTAAGTAAATGACTGGTATTTTATATGCAGGGGTGTCTTGGTTTTGGGTGAGGTAAGAATCAATTCGCTTTCTAGTAGCCTGTCTAGTGCTGTCTTTCGGCATCAAGTAAGAATAAAGTTATATCAGTGATAACACACTGATGTTTTTAGTTGTTGCTGGGTAGGTGTAATGTCTATATGAAGTCAAGGACTTTTCAGCTTCTCACACCGTGTCAGGTGCACAAGAACTGGGAGAGCGTGGACGAGACAGCTGACCCGAGCTGGCCAAAGGGATACCCTCTGCCATACAACATCATGCTCTGTATATAACTGGGAAAGCCAGCCGGGAGGTGGGATCACTGCTCAGAAACAGATTGGGCATCATGCCGTCATTTTTTCCCTTCTGCGTATGGTAAGCAATTGCATTTGTGCATCACATTATTGTTATTGTTACTATTATTATTCTCTTCCTTTGTTATTCTATTAAACTGTCTTCATCTCAGTCCATGAGTTTTTCTTCCATTCTCGTCCCCATCCCCTTTGGGGCGGAGGAGAGAGCAAGCGGCTGTGTGATGCGTGGTTATCAACTGGGGTTAAACCACGACACGGTGGCACATGTCATTCAGAAGTCAGAGAATGGATATAGTAATGTTATATCTTTCAAAGGCACAGATGATGAAGAAAGTCAGAAAAATAGTGGTGAAACCTTACAGTCAAGGCTGGTTCATTCTGTAAATCTTAGAGAAAAGGAACTGCATTAGCAGCAGTCCATCACTATTTGTCATTGTCCTTCATTTTATTTCCCTCTCTTAAAGTGTAGCTCTTCAGCTCTTTTGATACCAAAGGCTGTAATGAACATTTTTTCCTTATTACAGTGTTCTAAAGCCTTTTAGTGCAAGTCTTCATAAAACCTCACATATGTGCATTGTAAAATTACAGGGAATAAGTTCCATATGAAAAATTCATCATATTTCTTACTATTTTTCAGCAGATATTCTGACATTAAGCATGAGAGCAACAGACATTGTTTTAATTCTTCATTGTTGAAGGAAAAAAAAATGAACATTTTGCCTTTGGTTGAGAAAGAATTTTTTACATATTCCTCCTTTGCAGTCTCTCCCTTGCAAAACCAAAAAAGGATTTTAGACGGACAAAAAGTAACCACAATTATATGGAGTGTGTCATTGATAAATTCCAGGGGAATATAACAAGCTAGGTAGGCACATACCATTAGATCTAGCTGTTCAAAATGTTACAATTCTAGCCAAGATTAAGCTGGAATATTTGGCCACATCAGCCCTCAGGACTGCACTTAACTTTTAAAAGACTTGATCTCACTCTAGATTTAGACGTGAAGAAAGTACCTCTTTCAAGAGAGTGTTTTACACAGCAATCTATCTTTAAACATGTGCTTAAGTCCCTTGAAGTTACTAAGTACAGATAGACTGAGAACAGGCGCAAGCCTTTCATTTCATGACAGCCTTAGTTTTGTATAATTTTCAGTTAATCCTAGGCTTTCTGTTTCCAGTGCTGAGTTACGCTGACGTAAGATGAGATCAGACTCGGGGCTGCAGTGTCTTCAAGAATTTTGGAAGGGGACATTCCAGGAAAATGGGTAACTTCCCTCCTCCCCATCCCCTTGGAAAAAAATAAATAAAAAAACAACAACGTGTCATAAGAAAACACCTTCAGCATGTAATTGGAGCGTGCTCAGGTATTACAGAACTTTTTAGCCTCTCTTCTTCTGCATGAAACCTGCTTCCTGCAAGTGTCTTGATTCACTGACCAGCTAGATTGGAAACAGTTTAATTATGGATATTTATTTTGCTTTTTAAACGGACCACATTAAAACAAAAAAACCCCACCTCACATAACTCTTCTTTCTGTTTATAATAACACAGGAAAAAAAAGATGTAAAGATATACGAAAAGGATCCATATTACTGAAAGCTGAGTGATATACATGTGAAATTAATGCAGGGCAGAAGGTCCTCACGAGTGACAGGTATCCATGTACATATAAGCTCTAGAGCATGCATTTGTCTTTAGCCATATATATATCCTGAACCCTTTTTAGCATTTATTCTGCAAATAAAGATTGCAATTAAATGCCTCTAATGTACTGTGTTTAGTCTGACCAGTGAAGCTGACTATTAGGTAAACTGTTAGGTACCAGCAGAGCTCTGAACCTTAATTACATTTTCCAGTGACATTGCAGGGAAGTGCAATGATTTAGTTAAGGCCAGTATAATGTTCTAGGCTTAAATACCACACCCACCACCCTGATAGTCAAATTGTGGCAATGATTCAACCCAGATGGGAATCCAGGTTCTTCTTGGCTTACTGTTATCTGTTCTGCCCATTAGGCTATATGACTTCCATAAATTATTTTGTTCCCGTTAAAAGAAAATAAATCCACGTGATGCTAAATGCTGCCTCCCAGCTGTAATGCAAACTGGAATTTTGGACCACAGTAGTGCTCCCTGACTCATCCTGGATCCCCTCCATCTGATGCTGGATCCATCTAAGCAAAGGAAGAGTAGAATAGAAGGTTTGTTGGGGTTGTTTTTTCTTTTTTTTTTTTTATTTTTTTTATCATCCACTGTCGGATAACATGTAGATGTTCACGCAGCATGTCTCTAGGACGTGAAAAATAACACTGCCAGAGAGGGGCCTTTTTGAACACACAAGGATAGAAAGAAGATAAAAGGATTAGAGATTTACACAGAGATAATTTAAGCACTGACTCATTGCCATTGCTAAGTTTATAAAATACATAAAACCCAGACAGAAATGTTGGGGCGGCGGGGGAAGATTGTGTTAAGAAGCATGACAGAGGTGCTGCACTATAAAAGAGATAAAAATAACACACCCATGGAGCAAAAATTTGCTTCATGCATAATGTAAATGTAGCCACCACGTTTCACGTCTCGTGGGCACGGCTTTACTACGAGCCTCTCTGTTGCTTGTTTGTAGTTGGAGAAAATCCAGAAAGCAAGGAAAACAAACACATCGCACATTCACCGTGTCCGTCTGATTTAACGACACTCAGCATGCACCTTCAGCATTTTCCACGGGTCAAAAAGACAATGGGCCAAGTATAGCTCTGGCTGTCCCGCAGGCTGCCTTGCCAGGAGAGCACGGTGGGAAAGCCTGCATAACCAGCATCGAAGGATTCCCTCATGTAGGAAACCTCAAAGAGTGTAGAGGTGGCTGAGTGGTCAGTTCCAGCACCAAGGGTTGCAGCCAGAGACATGCCGACATGTGCTGGGAATTCAGCTGATTCCCAGCTGATGACTCAGCCTCTCCCAAGCCACAGGTAACTGGTACGCCTACATCGCAGTGGTGAACAGTGAAGAGGCACCTGAGATTACCACCTCTCCATTTTTAACAGCAAAAAGAAAAACAAGAGAAAAAGCAAAACAAGGATTCAAAAAGAATCTAGAAATGCATCATTATTTTGACCACCCTAAGCTGACAGCATGCTCACAGAGTGACTCCGAATGTTTACGACCTTCTGCAAATTAAACTGTAAAGAGCCTGGCTGTGTTGGGCATTTACACCTTCACTTGTTCCACAACAGAACGTGGAAAGTGATGCTGAGTGTACTCCTTCTGCTGGAACCAAAACAGGGACAGGCTTTGCTGGGAGTGTTTCATTTTTTGGCTTTGCTTTTTAATACCTTGGTGTTTACAGTGGTGATTTGCTTAATTATCATTATTTAATCTTTGAGTAATAATGACGCAGTATCCTTAAACACTTTAAAGGGCTCTTTCCCAACAAACATTTATTTCCATTTAATAATCTATCCTAATTAAAACTTTTTTTTTTCCAAGGGCCTTGTTTCATTTCATTCAATTGCAAAATCCCAGTAGAATTTCAACAGTGCAGTGTAATTTGCATAATGAACAGAGTGGTATCTACAGCGAAAACATCACCTCTCAAAAAAAAAAAAACCCAAACCCAACAAAAACCCAAACCCACTGAGAAGCAGAGTGAGATCAGGGCTATTACAGTGTTTTGGAAGGTCGGCTGATGGCACAACCTGCAGCTGGAGAGGAGCAGGTGGAGGCTGATATTTGGGAATGCGGTCCCTCTTCAAGGGAATCTGACAGCAGCTACCCACCAAGCCAAAGCTGAGGGCAAGAATACAACTCAAAATTATATCTTTCTGAGATTTAGTCACCTTACCCAGCACTACTAGATGGGACTTTTCCCTGGGATTAATGTCCTGAAAGCATCTTGCACCAGCTCTTGTAACTGCAGTAGTTCATGTATTTCGAGATGCGGCAGAGGATACTGGTGAAGCTGCTATTTCCATTTCTGGTTAAAGCGCTCCGTGGGCAGAGCCCACATACTGGCTGTGGGAGGCTTTGGCTCAAAACACTTGGAGCACATCTCTCTCTGCTTCAGTGCTGCACCTAACGGGGCGTCTGCTCTGTTCCCCGTACCCTGAGAATCCCTTTGGATTGATCCAGTGGTAAGAAAAGGGAAAGTAAATTTAGTTCCTGGATCTCAGGCTAGTCTGGATGTTCAAGCCAAAATAAAGTTCAAATAAAAGTGAAGCCAAGCTGCTCAGCCTCATCAAGGCTAAAATGCTTCTATTTATGAAGCATCTCAGAGCAGGACTTGTTTTGGAAACTTGAAGAAAAGGAGGTGTGACACCTGCAGAATTTGGATGCCTCTATTTGGCAGTAGGATTACAATTATGGATTAAAACACCCCAATTCCTCTTTGGAAATTAGACATCCAGCTTTCACAGATTTAGCAAAGACCTTGGCCCTTACATACCTTGAAGGAGATGATGAGTAGTGCTTTTCTGGATCAGGTCCACAATAAGCTAGACAAACTAATTAAATGGCAAAAAAGAAAATTACATCAACTTATACTGAGCATTTGAAAAGTGGTATGAAAAAGTTGTACCATATAGTACTAATCACGTCCTGATAGTAACCAGTGAAATCAAGTCTCTCTACCTGCTCCCTAGGTCTGCTGGGAAGCAGTAGAAAAGAGAAAGTGACCCGTGAAAATTCTTGCCAAAGTTCTTGTCTGCATCTTCACGGCTTCTGTCAGAGCCACAGACGCAGCGTTCAGCTGCTGCTTTCTCAGCAAAGCGCTCTCTGCTTACGGTCAGACTGCCTCATTGATCTCTATCGTTCTCAGACAAGTTCTCCCAATTCCGACGAAATTGAGGCCGTTTCTGAGGAAATACAGGTGGCTGCCTCGTGCTTCTTCAGCACATAGCCACCAGTTACCTACCGCAGTCAGGAATGTTTCCGTTCCAGAAGCAAAAACTTTCATTTTTGCAATATTCACTGCAAAACGAGGAGCTTTACCACCCTCTGTTATCGCACAAAGCAAAGCAGAGGCTGTCGGTGTGAGGTGAATAGCCCCATTTCAGCGCACACCCCAGGCCAGCCAGGTGTCCTGCAGCTCCGAGCGATGGACACGCTCAGCGGTCGCGCCCATGGCAGTGCTGGCAGACTGCGTGGAAAGGAAGGAATTCTGCCACCGCTTCGGCATGCAACAGTCCTGCTGATGGACACCGGCCGGTCATGCCCACACCGCCCTTCCCTTCGCCCTGAGACACCTAACGCGGAGCAGAAGCGGGCGCAGGGGTCCGGGGCTGAGGGAACGCAACACCTCTCCCTCGCCCGCACCGCTCCCACCTCCCCAGCCTTTAACCCTTCCTCCCCAGAACTGCCTCCTCCTCGCCCCTGACCCCCCGACCCACCTCTGCTGCGCTCGCAGGGCAGAGCCGAGGGTTGTTCCGACGCCGGCGCACCTCGCCACCTTGATGACAGCAAGGCAGGTGGCCGGGGGACCGCCGCCAGGGGCCGGGCGCCAGCACCCGCTCTGCGGCGACCCCGGCGGCTGTTGGGAGGAGAGNTGAGGCTGGTGCGGGGCCGGGGCCGGTGGCCGGGTTTTGGGAGGCGTTGCGAGCGAGGCGGGCTCCTCCCCGGCGGCGGCGGCGGCGGAGGGTCTCGCTCCTTCTGCGCGGAGTGTCAGACTTTCCCCTGGCTTCCCTTCCTCCATCCCCGCCACCCCTTTCCACTCCCTCGCACGCACATGCACACCCCTCCAGCAAATGGGCTGCCTCATGTGCGTGTGCGTGTGTGTGTGTGTGTGTGTGCGAGCCGGCTCAGATACACACCCACCGCTGCTGCTCCCGGCGCAGGTCACAGCCCCGGCCACAGCGAACATCAGCTCCGCGGAAAGGAGCGCAGTGTACGCAGGCACACGCGGTGCGGTGTGCCCACCGCGCCGAGACCGGGCACCGAGGGGTCCTGGGCTCACCGCTTTCCCCTGGACCGCAGATCTCTCCTGCGCTGCTGGATCACACGCCTGTGAGTTCATCCAGGGGCATCCCAACCTAATACTGTGATCACCCTGCCCGGGCGCTGGTCCAGAGCGTAATGTCTAAAGATGCCTGAGGTCCACTCGCATTATTCCTGTGCCGTATTCCCACTGGGGCTGAACTGCCTGGTAGACTGGGAGTCAAAAAAAAATAAAGCTAGCTCGCCAGGCTAACTGATAAGGAGAAAGAAGCTGGGTAGGAGCCCAGCACTAGGGGTTGGTGCAAGTTTAAGTGTAGCCCACATGTGAAATCGTAGCTGCCAGGGATGCATCTGCCTTTGCATTTGTTTGTTTTGCCGTGGAATGTGCTACATCGGTGGTTCTCCAGCTTTCGCATGCTGCAGACCACTTCCTAAGAGAGAATTTCTCTCCTGGACCAACCCACTCCCACACCAAACCCTTCTCTCCAACATATTTCCTTCTGTGGCTGCCCGAGGAAGAGCCTTGCTGCCCACAGGCTGAGAGCCATTGAACACATGGCACAGATAATACCAGACACTTCCAGACAAGACACACTGGGGTTCTTTCAAAAACTATGTTTCCCTTAGTGAAGAACTCGTATTGAAAGTCTTCAGCAGGCGACTCGGTTGCAGAACAGACCCCGACTGTTGCTCCCATGAAATAACAGCAGAACCAAAGAAGTCCAGGGGCATATATTGGAGTTTCCACCGTGTTACCCACCTCAGCAGAGCTTCGTCCTCACCTACCATTCACATAGATGGGTGGTCTGGGTATCCAGGACAGGATCTAAATAGGGAGTTTTGTGTGTTTGCGTTTAAGTTCATCAAAAGCCAGCTTTACTTTTTTTTTTTTTACCTAGGTTTTTAAAACAGTTTGTTACTACAGCACCGAGCTGATGTTGTTTTTATAAACTTTGCACACACAGATACACAGACTCTACTTGTCTACATGTGTCTTATATTCCCACAAAATAAATGGAGAAACTTAAAGACAGGTTATTTCATAGTAGCCATTGACTTCTGCTGTTTTAAGACCTTCAAAAGGGGGTTCTGTCACTTAATTTCTACATTAATTTCATAATCATCAGTAAAACTTTCCATTGCTTTAATCCCTGGATGGCACTGTTTAATAAAACTATCAGTGTGATCTGTACGATGCATATTAGAGCCCAGTTTGTGTTTTAAATTCCTATAGAACGATTCTTGCACTTTACCTTGTTCCCAGATACTCACTGAACATCACAGGCACTCTGCTGGCAATCACTTTGTGCTCCAGAAAAAGCTCAAGTAAGAGAAAACGAGGAGCAGGTTGATGGAAGGAACATCCCTGATGATTTCTGAAGCATTCATTAGAACTACAGAATTGGGCTTTGATGTATTCTGAAAACATGAATCCTGGTAAAAAGAAGACATGCTGAAAAGTACCGCTTGCTTCATGCACTGTAGATGTTTCAGACTCCTGTGGAAAAGAAATCAGTATGAATGTCCCCTTTCCTCCTTCGTGGAACCAGGCTGTGCTCTATGAAATGTAAAGTAAATGGTTTTGGAAATGGTTTTATTTTAGCAGCTACTTTTTCTTCTTGTAAATGATGAGAACACATATGTTTGGTGGAATAAATAGCAGAAGAGTCATCTTTCAAGAATGATACAAATGAATTTGTAAAGTAATTAAGCTCTTCATTCATTGAGGGGGAAGAAACCAAGAAAAAAGATGCCCTCTTGTGGCTGTTTGGTGAATAAAAACCGGGAAAGTTGGTTAAAATTTCTGTGCCGAGAACGCAGAATGAAAATGTCTTTTTGTTTCTTGTTACTAAGGCTGTAAAACAAGGTTACACAAGGTCATACCATGGACACGGGCTGAGGAGACATTCACCATCTGCATACTATCATTTTAAATGATCAGTTGCTGCGTGTTTTGGCATTGTAAACCACTGTTCAGAAAATCCCAGAGTAGATAAGTACGGCTTCACTGGAAGACATCAGAAGGAATTTTACCTTTCTCAGTGTCTGCATCAATGGTACCTCCTTCAGTGACCTTTTTGGTCAGGATGGCATTTGCCCCTTATAAGGTGTTTGAAATGCCCCAAAAGTTCTAGGAATTTCTGCAAAATTTACAGAAATTGTCTAAAGTTTTAATAAGGAGAGAAGGGTTCCTTTCAACATTTCGAAGATGTGATGATTATAATGATGGTGATGATGACGATGATTTTTCCTGCAGAAAGGAAAGTGACTATTGGGTGGAAGAAAAATTCAACAGGTTCTTATAAACATGATTTGAAAAGGGTTTTTTTTCCTCCGTTTTTGTTGTTGTTGTTGTTGGGTTTTTTTTTTTTTTGTCTTTTATAGCTATTTTGAGGCTCCCCTAAGACAAAATTCCACACCCAGTGCCCTGGGCAAGTTTTCAGATTTCCTCTAAGGCTGAGTGGCTCATAATAGAGCAGAAGTTGAACATCAGATATCTGCATTTTTGTTTTCTCATTGCCCAATAATAAAAGCATGAATTAAATGACCGAATAGATCTTTAGCAAATAATTAAAATTAGAAAGAGAGGTAAGTTGGTTTTGTTACTTTCACTTCCTTTTCTGCTTGAGCATAAGTCTGAACACTGGCCAGATACTGTGATGCCAAACTGGCATATTTTAGAGAAAACTATTTTCATCTGAGATAAATTGTCAAAGCAGATAGATGGTCTTTTAGTAAAGACTGCAGGAGGAACGTGAGACGGCAGCATGCTGCCACACTATAGGCATTTATCTTTACGCTGAGCACTGTTATTTCTTCTGTAAGTAGTGACAGAAATGCCTGCAGCACTATGCAATGCAATGATGTTGCTTAAATCTCTTAAGGAGAGAGACTGCTTTCCAAATGTACGGCTAAATTGTGCCTAGTGAATCTCTTCCAACTGAACAAGTATGCATGTGATGTCTTTGAGAAGATCCTGTAACTTCAACACTAAAAATTTTCAAAGGAACCTCTCACTTTCTACTGAGAAGACCAAGAAATTAGGTGTTGATTTAAAAACCTGGATGGCTTGAAGTCTGGCAGGGCTTATTCTCAGCCACCTATCCCCACCTCTGCTCCTAGCAGCGGACATGAGTGTCCACCATGGAGCGACTTCTGTACCTGACATGCTAAATAAAGGAACTGAATCATAGAATCACTAAGGTTAGAAAGGACCTCTGAGACCATCAAGTCCAACCATCAACCTAACACCACCATGCCTACTAGATCATATCCTGGAGTGCCACAGAACTGATTTACTTTTATCTACTGGATTGCAGACTGGAGCAGTGAAGGAGCTACTGCGTGTGCAGTAGAGCTCCTCATCCACAAGTGGGGAAGCGTTTGGAAGGATGGGGGGAAGCAATCAGCTGGGAGCAGAAACCGCCTCATCCAGTCAACCTCAAGAGCTTGGATTTGTGACTCAGCCACAAAATGTGCCTCCTTGGGAAGGAGTGGGTCACTAAGCTCCTACAGTTACTGTGCAAGATGTTGGCAGGCTGGGTCCCACAGTTGGAATCCAGTCAAATTCAGACTCCCATAGTGCCCAACAATCTGAATCAGTATTCTCTGAAGACAGCAGGTGAATTTCCACTGACAGTAGCAGGATCTGCACTAGTTGATGGGGAACTATATAGAGGAGAGAATTATATACATGTATGTCACAGAGTTACTAGAAGTCAGGTGCTTTAAAGAGAATGAGTTAAGAAACAGAATAGTAGTAGTAAGGTGTTGAATAACCACCTTGGAATCGATCAAGAAGTAAAGGCTCTTTTTCTGCACTCTTTCTGCAGCTCAGATTTTTGCCTTGTCTGAACAGGAATAGCCAGGGTTTGCCCATTGCCCTGTGTTGATTCAGCTAGGCTGACCTTTGAGGCTCTCCAGAGCAAGAAAAGAGACTCTGCTCACCCCCTCTCACACCAGTTTGTGAAGAGGAAAATCTATTTTACTCTCATGTTGGTAGTCACAATGCAGCACCTGCACAGGAACACATACTGATTTCATGTCTTCTCCCACCCCAGCAAGCCTTAATGCCAGGGTTGGGATCTGCTGCTTTCTTTTCTTTATAACATAGCTCAGAGCCTTGACTTGGCAGTTCTAATCTGATTTATTTATAACAGTATTTCTTCTTACATATCTCTTTGGTTTTTTTGGTTTTGGTTTGGTTTGGGTTTTTTTTTTTTTTCTGTTTGTTTGTTTGATTGGTTGGTTTCCCCCCACCTCCACCCACCATCCCTTTAGGACAGATAAATGCAGGTCATCAGAGAGAACCAAGCATCTGTATTGCATCCTTATTCCCAACCCACACTGTGTTCAAGGAATGTAAAGTTACAAACACTGAGCCTGCAAACCCTTACTGACAAGGGCTTCTGTAAACCCTTTCATTTCATCTTTTACCTGATCATCCTGAGTTCTACCTGATCTAATGCACTGAGAACAAGAAGGTATCAGAGCAGAAAGAGGAGATCAAGGCTCCTTGAGTATACCAGTTTGTGAAGAAGCTCAACATGCACTGTAGATTGCATCAGGAGAAATCCTGCTGGGGGTTACAGTGCACGGAGGAGGGCATTTCTAGCCCCTGCGGCTCCCAAATAAGAGCAGATTTCATTTCATTCATTGCTGTAAGATGTAAGAGACAATCCATCTCCACTGAGTTGATGTTAAAAAAAAAAGAAAAAAAGACAAAGAGAAACTTTTATGAAAGGTGCAAAGAAAAGTCTAAAATACTACTTAAAAGGGAACAAAACTTTCCTTAAAAGTACTGCGTAAACGCAGACTATCCGTCTTTGTCTTGCTGCCAAATTCCTGGCTAATTATCAGAACTTAATCATAAATGATCTGATCGTGATTTACCAAACATGTTCAAACTCCAGTGGAGTTCACAATGCTCAACTTTATTCAGCAAGTTTAGGTACAAATTATGCAATGTCACATCCCAGGTATCTTCTTGTCACTATTTATTTGCTGTCCTCTGAAGACTTGAACTGTGTCATGAAGCACCTAAAATTTCTACTTATTTTAGCCCAAGGTTTGTGGCACAGTGCATGAGCGATCTGGCCCAGATATGGTGGGAAGAATAAAAATTTTGTCTACAGATCATGGTTGGGATATTAATTCAGTCTCTACAAAATAAACAGTATGACAACAAAAAGGTTTGTTCTATGTTCATGTATGTCTGGGATAGGAAAGGAAAGCAATCCATGAGATCCCACAGTCCTATGTGTTTTATGAGTCAGACAAGAAATTAATTTCCATGAAAAATTAGCTAAAGCTCATTTTCCTGCTTTACAAAATTTGAACTTCTATATTTCTAAGGAAGGACATTTCTATCTCCTGTCTCTAATTTCATTTAAACCAGTTGTTGAACTAATTGGTTTAAGGCATTATCCTGCTCTCACTGAATGGCAACAACTGCTGTATTGATTTATTGGCTTCAGCACCGAGAAGGGGAGGGGAAGAATAAAATCAGCTCTGAGCTGTCTTGAGACAGCTCCAGTTCCCCTCAGCAGCGGCTGTAGCAATAATAAAAAATGCCCTTTATTTCAAAAAAACACGAGTGCTCTTACAAGAAATGGTTCCATGAATTTTCTTATCTCAGAACACAGGATATCTAGTTCTGTTTATCCTTAGCATGAACAAATCTCTGTGAATGCCTGAAAGTCACTTTTTTCTAGTGAAAATATGTACCGTGGTTAACAGATGACAAACATCCAAGCAATGGTTCCATAGATAGAAATGTTCTTTCTGGCTCTAAAACATAGCTTTGTCCAAAACACACCCTATTTATTATTTATTCTTGGGTATTTTTGTTTCTTACCCAATTTAGGGCAAACCTTAACTCTAGGTGATCACTTTGCAAGCAAAATAGTGCTAAATGGAAACACATGCCTTAATGATTTACAGCATACATTATGCGGGATCATGTTCACTGTCCTCAATAAACAGCTATTTTGACTGTATTAAGATTGTCTCCCTTAAACTGTAAACATTAAATTTGTTACAGTTTCATCAGTGAGAACACTGATGAAGTTAGTAGCTTAAGATAATAAACTACTGGCCAAGTCAATACAAAATTCATCTGAAGGAAGGGAGTTATCAGCAGTCGGAAGGCTGAAAACAGTACAGTGCGTTTGTTTATACACTCCCCCTGCTCTGTGTTAGGATTCTGCTTAAATCCTTTCATGACATACCTGTGCAACAGGTTTGAAGGAAATGGATTCTTAACTTGAAGATTCCCCCCCCCCATCATTTCTAATGCAGACAGACATGTATTCATGGAGGTTGTGTATTTTGGGAGCTCTGGAGGGAAACTTCAAAGGTTGAAGTCTGGGTTTCTCTGTACAAGGAACCTAGTCTAGCCAAAAGAGGTCAGTGAGGCATCTAAATCCCAGTGAATGGAAGCCAAATCCCAAAAGCTTAGCAAAATCTCTGCAGCGCACATCATCATATTTCGAGTATCTCCAAAATCCACATCTTGAATTAGAAATGTATTTTTGTGGGGAGCTGTTGGGAAAACATCAGTGCTGTTTTCTTGTCTTTTTTTGCTTCACAATGCAATGGCATTTCTTTACGGGAGAACAACTCACTATTGCCCACATGGTCATGTGTAGATTTATAGCAGATGAACTAGATTCTGTGGGAGCTGTAGCACCCAAACCCCATTACTGTGATTCTGGTCCATATGATGAAGTGAGTCCTTCTTGCACACTGCTTCCATTTGCATCATAGCTGCATCCAGGTTTAGTTGTGCTATAGCATCTGTATGTCTTTGAGACTACCAACTTTCTAGCCAAAAGAGGCATCAGCCATTATTAATATATGGCTTACACTAAATAAAGTGATGAATATTGCACTGATTGGTTATCTCCACAAGTATCTTAGCTGACCGGTGTATGGATCCCAGGCTTTGCTCGTCAAACATGCATGCACTCCAATTTGCAAATAAACTTTTGTCCTAAAACTTAGGTTGCTAATCATATGCTCCTTACACAGTCAATATGATTGATGCATCCCATAATTTAAAAGAAAAAAATAAAAAATACTTCAGACAAGGAACAATTTCTTCCTCAGTGCTTTCCATATCTCTCCTTTGACTGCAGAGGGAGCCTACATGTCTACTTCTCCATGTCTGATGTTAAGTGAGTGAAACCCACCCTGAAGTAGTACAGCTGAAGCCAACATAATTACATACAAAGTGTTTTCAGGATCAAGTCCAGAATTTATTGAGCACTCTTTTATGAAAGGTGCTATTCATCTCAGCATTATAATGTGGAAACAGGGTGACCACATGTTGGTGTTTCTTGTTGAACCAAATTACCTTCTGAGTCTGAGAGAAATATATTTTATTCAAACTAAACAAACAGATTTTTAATTAATTTTGTTTATTTCTCCTTTCAGTATAAATCATTTATTCAGTATTATACTAGATTTAATTCAGTTTACATCAGCAACATTTCTAGATGTGGCTATGCCTGGCTGCCATTCAGTCTTCAGGGCCATGGCTTAAAAAATTAAAAAAAACAAAACAAAACAAAACAAGAAAAACAAACTAATAAGCTCAGCAACATTGAAACCATGTGCATCTATATAAAATGCCTATATATTCAGTGGCTCTATCAGCTGAGAAGACTGTAATCTGAACTCAGATGTGAAGGATCCCAGTGCATTCAAGAGTCAGCATTTGATACTGTGGTTTGGGTAGATATCTTCTGTCCCAGCGAACTGCAGATACACAGTGAAGTGTGGTCTATAGATCAGTTTGGTCAGCTAGCTTTAGAGTTTTCTCTTTCAAACTTTCTTCTTTTATTAAATGAGCATTTTTGTCACGGATTGCACTGAGAGCAGAACCTGAGGCCATAGAGAAGAAGCTGCTGTGAGCAAATGTCTTTGTAAACAGACTTGCACACCAAGTCTATTTATACGTGGAAAGCTGCCCTAGCTACCAAGTTAACCCATAGCTTCAAGCGCTCGCAGTTCACAAAGGAACATAAGTAGAAACAACAAAAAAGGAAAACAGTGTTTTGTATTAAAAAGGAAGACTGCAATTTTTACAAATCAGGTACTTCTCAACAATTTTGTTCAGCATAGAAACATTATCACTTTAATATTTCTATATTTAAATAATTATTAGTTTTGCAGCAGAAAAAAAATGGAAATCAATCCTAACTACTACCTTCTCTCATTGATACCAATAGACATAGTTCCATAATTTATTATTATTTATTAATTATCCCTAAGCTACTTGACAGCTACACACTAGGGTCAGTCATGTGAGAAGACTTAGTTTATATAGAGAAAGATTTTAAGGCCCAAACAATGGGTTTTTTCACTTACCTCTGACCTGACTCATGAATTTGTCTAAATGATCTCTACGCTCAACCTTCAACCTCAGGCTGAGATAGTATAGATACAGAAGAAATATTGCCAGCCCTGAACTAAGTAACTAGAGGGATGAGAAACCCCTGCAGAAATTGTTCCAATGGTTAATAACTATAATCATTATCAAGATGCCTGATTTTTAAATAGAGCAAACCCCATTGTAGTGTTTCATCACCTCGATTTTTGGAAGGTAAAGGTACAACAGCAAATTCTTTTCGCATGTTAAGGTCTATGAATACATGAGACCCTGTAGACCATTTCCCAGACATTAACGTATCGTCGACAAAACCAAGAAGCAGAGCAGATCCAGATGTATGTTAGGGAACTCCAGGTTATGTCTAAGCAATACTGAAAATACCTGGTAACTTCTGGGTTTACCTGGGAGTATTTACGTCTATGCTATATTTGGATGTCAAAAGGGATCAAAGAATCACATGGTGCTGTTTGTGAAGCTATTTGTTGGGAAAGACAAAAAAAACCCCAGTGATTAAAAATCTGGGCTTCAATGGAAAATAATAAAACACAAATAACAAAGAATAAGGGGAACGAATGAAGTGATTGCTCACAGTAGAAGCATCTGCAAGGTCATAAAGAGCTCAGATATATATCCAAACTGTAACTTGTGTGAATGAGGGACAGAGACTGATCCAACTTCTTACATTCTTCCAGGATGTGTATTGTAACAGCGAAGGCTACTGCCAGAATCACACTATATTAGAACAATCCTTTTCTAGAGGAGACCAAAAAATAAAATAAAGGAGCAATATTCTCGTTCAAAAAGGCATTTTAAAAACAATACTGGGGAAAGCACACTTCTGTTTCCTCGCTTCTTCTTATTCAGTTTGTGACCTCTTTTCTTCTCTCTTTGGGATACTCCTTGGTCATGCAGTGAGAGCCAAAAGACGTGAATTATGATCCTGTCACCTGAGATTACCGATTAGTCCGAGAAGGGAAATAGGCACCTCCAAAGCATATGTCATCCTGTTCTAGAGAGGCCAGATGACTTCTTCTTTGGAGGAGCCCCACAAAGGCAACCTATGGTGACTAGTTCATTGTCAGAACTTTAATCTTCAGATATGTAAGATCAGGTGAGATGACTCTCATCCATAACTAACCCACACGTGACCTTTTTATGTAAACAGCCATTCTTACTATTTTTGGTGGTCAGTTGCTAGCTTCTGATTAAAATCAGGTGTACCCTGAAGTCTTTAGTTATGATATCAATATTTATGGTTTACATACATATAAGTGAAAGCAGATTGGACTGGCAACTGCTTTGAAGAACAGAGAAGAAATTTTCACCTGCATATTTTACTGGTATGAGAAAGTTTAAAAGCAGTGTGTGCCTTTGCTTATTAATGTTGGGTTCAATTCCTTAATTTACATAATATACGGAATATTTTTTTATCTGAGTTATACACTGCTATAATACTAGAGATCACTAAGCAATTACATTCATGCAGTTAAATTCTTAGGTGTTAACTCAAGCATAATTTTCTTTTTGCCTACATTTCGTAATTCAAATTATGAAAGTGGTCAGTCTGAGTTATCAAAAATCTTTCTTCTGGCTTTAATCTGAGAATGAAATCCCAGCCTTCTGCCATTGATGGTAAAAGTCTCCCCCCACATTCAAAAGCCAGAATTTAAGACCCTGGCTCTCAATGCTGTCAGTCTCAAATAGCAATATACTCATTCAACATAAAACTTTCATAAACTTTAAGATCATAAATTTACTGTCAAAGAACAAACCCACTGTAGCAACACACTTCAAAAATCTTAGGAAATTTGACTGCAAAATGAAGGATCATTCTGCCTCAGGAACATTCATAAGCCTTTAGCTTCTGGAGCAGGACTAAATGCTCAGGTTGGTCCCAAAGTTATTTGCTTTTATTTTCTATGGGGTGAATTTTAATACAGTTTTCTTGGCCTGCATACCCTGTTTGGAACTTCAGATCTTTGATATTTTTATTCATCCCTTACACATAACATCATTCGTCTGCCTGGTTTTATAAGATGTTGGCTGTCTGAAAGCACAAAAGCTATTTCTTTTGGCAACATTGTTCAGGATCTAGATTTCAAAAGAGGACCATAGCTAAGGAATATGTACTTTATTTACATGTAATGTAGTATTTTACTTTCCTAAAAATCCAGCAAATTTATATTGCAGGTGCAAGTTGTCAAAACTTGTGGTTCTTTCAATTCAGCCCAGAGACATAACTGTATCCATAGTTTTATGAAACACCAGTTGCATGTTCTACTTGCAAATTACATAACCTCTGTTGGTTTGATGGCCTTGTCTTTGTGTTTATTGAATCTAGAATTAAACTATAAAGGAAAACAGACTTGGCAAAGATCTAAGTGGTTTTTGGAGTGATCTGAAGCAACTTACTCCTGGGTTTTGTGGTGGTTGCAGCAGAAACAAGTTCTGTGCTCATGGCTTTATGGAATATCTTTGGATGCTCATACAGACATATATCCTTCCTTTTCCAAAACAGTTAGCCTGGAGTTCACTGAAAAAATCTAACCCTGGTTTTGTGATACCACACCACTGACAGGGCAAAATACAAACCATGCATCAAACTAGTATTTTTGTAAAGGGCAATGCCCATTACTATCACTCCTTTCATGCATGGCCATATGAATCTAGTTACGTACATCAAGAAAAGCTGCTCGTGCACGTCAGGCTTATTTCTGGAATAGAACAACAAAAGGTTTTGCAAACACCACACAGAAAAAGAATTAGCAGAATTCATAACAATAATTTTTGAATGCAAAAACAAACACAGAAAAACAACTAGAGAACATCCCACTGGGAACGGAATTTCGTGTTTTAGTCTCATCTAGAAGCAATCAAAAGAGCCAGATTTTCATCCTAATCCATGGCAAACACAGAAAAACAGAACAATTACAGCTATTCAATCTTTAGCACTCTAGTTTTTCGGTCTAGGACACATTGTTTTCTGAATTTTATTTCTTGATGATCTACCTCACACCAAGGTCTGCAACGGGTAAAGTGTCAAAGTACTGAAGATGAGGAAGAAGGATGTGTGGAAGAACACACTGCTGCAAAAAGATGGTAAATTGGAGATATACTAACACTGAAGCTAAATCGACAGTGTGCAGTGGCAGCCCATAAAGCCAACCGTGTCCTGGGCTGCATCAGAAATAGTGTGGCCAGCAGGTCGAGGGAGGTGATTCTGCCCCACTCCGCTCTGGTGAGACCCCACCTGGAGTACTGCATCCAGCTCTGGGGTCCTCAGTACAGGAAAGACATGGATCTGCTGGAGCAAGTCCAGAGGAGGCCACAAAGCTGATCAGAGTGCTGGAGCACCTCTGCTATGAGGACAGGATGAGGGAGTTGGGGTTGTTCAGCCTGGAGAAGAGAAGGCTCCAGGGAGACCTAATCGTGGCCTTCCAATACCTACAGGGTACCTACAGGAAAGCTGGCAAGGGGTGTTTCTTAGGGAGTGTAGTGACAGGACAAGGGGGAATGGGTATAAACTAAAAGAGGAGGGATTTAGATTGGACATTAGAAAGAAATTCTTTACTGTGAGGGTGGTGAGGCACTAGAACAGGGTGCCCAGAGAAGTTCTGGAGGCCCCATCCCTGGGAGTGTTCAAGGCCAGGTTGGATGGGTCTTTGGGCAACCTGGTCTAGTGGAGGGTGTCCCTGCCCATGGTAAGAGGGTTGAAACTATATGATCCTTGTGGTCCCTTCCAACCCAAACCATTCTGTGATTCTATGATTCTATGATCTAGAAGGACTAACTGAAAGGCATGGCTGTGGGAAGGAGCATGTGTACCATGCAGCTGAACAGAGATGAGGGTGAGAATTGCTGCCTTGCAATCACTGCACTACAACCTCCCCTCAACGCTGCTGAAGAAATTTGTCTTGTATCAAGATGTATATGTAGCACTCTTTCACCATAGATACCTGTGCAGCAGGGGGATAAGGGACCGCAAGATGTTTTTTATACAGGAAGCACCATAGCCCCAGAATGTCACTGTTATTCCCATGCAGTCTGAAGGGGAACATGGGCAAGTTAGAAGTCTGCAAAGTAGCTAAGGCAAGATGGAAACCTCCAGGGAAAATACCTAGAACCAGCCGAATTTCACTGCTCCCCTACAAAACAAGGGAGATAAAGACTTATGGTGGGCTAAAGCTGAGGTCCCATGAGTCACAGGGTGGATTCTTCAACTGCTAACCTCAATTTTTAGGGAGTGACCCTAAAAATCTTGAGTAGTGACATCTTCAGGTTGGTGGAAAGAGCAGATGATTATCCTCTGAGGATCAACCACTTAATAAAATACAGAAAATCCACTCAGTTATAGCCAGCCAGACGCACTGACCTCAAAATTTTAGTCTCACGGTATTTCTTTAAAGAACAGCACCCTGTCCACGAACACTCAAGAAGAAAAATGTGATAGAATTTACAACTGTCATATTACATATATTGTCCAAAGAACAGATAATCTTCTGGCAGACATAAACTCGCCAATTTGTGAAGGAAACTGCAGTATAAAAACCTCACATATTTTCTTAACTGATACCCCACAATGGCACTAACATTTTTCATTCATGGTCTGATGTATGTTTTGAAGGATGATATGTGAAAATAGACTTAAGTTTTAGGTCTACCATTTTTCAGGAGAGCACCATCCGGAAATGGCATATATTTTTCTAAGGAGAGCTTCTCTTCCAGTAGATTTTTTTGCGTGTGTCCTTTAGAGGAATTCTTGTACCTTCCTCTGAAACTTGGAAAAACTGGCATCTGATGGAGCCAGGATGAAGAAAAGATTTGTTACTGCTTTATTCAGTTGTGTTCTTTTTACGTTACTGGAAGCAGAAAAAAGGGGATTTACTTAGGTGGTTTAGATTCTTAGATTTTATTAAAGTAAACATTTTTTTAATTTAAAAAATAGAAGGAAATTGTTTGTAATTTTTCTTGGTTTTCATGCCAAACCTTTCTCCCGACACAAACAATAGACTTCTGGGAAGTTTTTTGATGCATTTTTGTTCTCTCAGGTAGCTCTGCCAATTTCTATATTTCTGTGTTTCATTACGTCACTTTGCCTCTTCCATGACCCTTAAACTATGTTATTTTCTGTATCTGGTATACAGAAGCAAAATACCCCAAAATGAATATCTAGTATGGCTAAGTGAAGACTGAATCATGAGTCACTGAAATCAAGAATAACTGTAAAATTTGTTGGTTGCAGGATTTTTTTTTTTACTAGGGACTCAAGCCTGTGTTCTTAACTTTTTCATTATGAGTTGGGCATTTATTTTTCTTGTCTCTGTATGTAACACACTAAATCTGCAGCTCAGTTCAACAGCAGATCCTTGGCTGATGTAATTCGTTGCAGCAGCACTGACCTCGAGGAAGCTCTGCTGAAACAGTGCAATGGACTGACAGTGTGAACTCTGTTGTGTATTGCACAATATCCTACAACTTACGCCAAGTAATACACTGTGTTTTCTCAAAAAAAAAAAAAGCCAGTGGTGAAATGATTTATTAAAAAAAAATTATAAATTACTCATTTTCCATTGCAAGAGTGGGTTAGACCTAAACTATATTAAAGATGTTCATCTTCTGTGTTACCAGCCATAACTTATCAGTTCCAGTACAGAACAGTTAATTTGTGTTGTTTGTAGGCAGACCCCACCTGACATGTGAAGTGAAAGGCCTAAAATACCTTAAAACTTCAATATTTTGCTGTGAGAGGGGTTTTGGGGGGCGGGGGTGTTTTGCTTGTTTGTCAGAACAAATGAAAACACAAACCTCAGAAGCATTTTTACCTTAATAAACTTTAACTTCCTGGGGACGATTTTAATCTTTGTTTTTTCAACTTCATTAATGAGTTAGAATTTGAACCATCTTTGTTCTACACCAATCCTATTCAAGCTGTGAGCACAGACAATGAATTGTGAAATATTAGCTGTCTTTACAATGTATTTCTTGTGCATATAAAAGCATTTCTTAAGTGTTCACGGACATGTTTTTCTGTTCCATACCAGTTTGATCCTATCTTTGCTTTATTTTGCTTCTGTTTTTCAGACAAAGCCACAGTCATCTCAGTTTTGCTTTTGTCATTTTGTTTTTCTACAATCATACACTTACACATGTACAAGACTAAGAATTTCTGCTGTAGATCACTGGAATGTAAAAAGATACCACTAATGAGAATAAAACTATGTAACACACAAAATTTTTCTTCCGTAATTTACGACATTTAACCTTCTGTCCTGTATGGTCAACACACTGGAGGGAAGAGATGCCATCTAGAGGGACCTTGAAAGCCTTGAGAGGTGGGCCTGTGAATACCTCATGAAGTATTGCACAAGGCCAAGTGCAAGGTCCTGCACATGGGTCGGTGCACAACTACGGGCTGGGCTGAGTGGATTGAGAGCAGCTCTGAGGAGAAGAACTTGGAGGTGCTGGTGGATGAGAAGCTCAACATGAGTCGGCAGTGTGCACTAGCAGCCCCGAAAGCCAGCCATGTCCTGGGTTGCATCAAAAACAGTGTGGCCAGCAGGTCATGGGAGGTGGTTCTTCTCTTCTACTCTGCTCTCGTCAGACCCCACCTGGAGTACTGTGTTCAGTTCTGCGGTCCCCAGTACAAGAAGGACATGGAGCTGTTGGACCAAGTCTGGAGGAGGGCCACAAGGTTAGTCAATGTGCTGGAGCATCTCTCCTTTGTGTACAGGTTAAGAGAGCTGGGCTTGTTCAGCTGGAGAAAAGAAGGCTCCAGGGACACCTAATTGCAGCCTTCCAGTACCTAAAGGGAACCTACAGGAAAGATGGAAAGGGCTGTTTACAAGGGCATGTAGTGATAGGACAAGGGGTAATGGCTTTAAGCTGAAGGAGAGGAGATTTAGATCAGATATTAGGAAGAAATTCTTCCCTGTGAGGGTGGTGAAGCACTGGAACAGGTTGCCCAGAGAAGCTGTGGATGCTCCATCCCTGGCAGTGTTCCAGGCCAGGTTGGATGGGGCTTTGGGCAACCTGGTCTAGTGGAGGGTGTCCCTGCCCATGGCAGGGGGGCTTGGAACTAGATGATCCTTGTGGTCCCTTCCAACCCAAACTAGTCTGTGATTCTATGATTCTGTGATTCTATGATTCTACAACATAGCATATGTAAAAATCAAACCCAGAAAAAATATTGAATTAAATGTAGCCTGAGGATTCTCATTTTGTTTTGATCATGAAAAATAAAAGCTGTCAATCTGAAAAATGTCTTTTGAATGAGGTGCCTGCTGGCTGAACTGATAGTTCAGTTCCAGTCATGAATAGCTACAGTAGTTTGTCATCTGTAGACTCGGGAACCACGAGAGGGAAAGACATACACACTGCATGTTATTGTCATCACAACCAGGTGTTATCAGCTGCCTTTTCACTACCCCACTGGCCTGCTTGACTAAAGGAATTGCACCAAGCACAATTCATAGATATCTATGTTTCCAATCCACTGTCAGTCTCCATTAAAGGGTGAAAGAAACTCTGCATGGCTGTGCACCACCAAAATACAGAAATTCTGACGGAGACTTGCTGAGAAGTCCTGCAAACTTGTGTCTTTTATTCCAAATAAAATAATGTGTAAAATTATACTAAAACAAATTAAATTATGTGTATGGATAGTTTGTCATTTTTCAGTCGGTGGGAGACCTTCTCTTTACAGCAAAAGATGGAGTTAAGCTGTTTCCTGAATATCTCAACATATGCATTTTGAAATGCTCTAAATAGCCTTCCCCAGTGCCTCACTAATTTTAAGATTGTCTTACCCTTTAAGTGACCTGATCACAGTCACTTATGTAGCCAACTAATTCCCTGACTTGTTCATTAAGATTACTATTGAAAACCTTAAAAATTCATTATGTGTGAGCACAATGATACCAGGACAATTTTTTGGCTCACTGCTAATATGAGATAAGTTTATTTTTTACCTTGAAAGGGAGAAAGACAAGACTCTATGTTTCTCAATCCGAGCCTATAAGAAAGATGATTCTTGAATATCTTAGATTTATGCACATAAAAAAACATCTAATTCCTACACATAAAAAGAAATCTGTGAAGGGATTTTACTTTGCGGCTCAAATTATTGAGTAAATCAACTAAATTTAAGTAAACCATAGGAAAATGATGGAATATAAGACAAGGCAAACTATTCAAACTTTAGGAAACTGAGCAAATGGAGGCAGGAAGTTTTGTATACACAAAATTATAAAAGATATAGTTTAAATCACTGTCAGTGTGGGAGTTGATCCCCTGAGAAATAAACCTTTTCAGGAAGTTTATTTTCTAGAACCAAAACTTGATAGAGGATAAGTTCAGTTTAAGTGTTTTAGTTTCAAGAAAGAGCTGGAAGAGATGGAAACTCAGTGGTAGACAACTTGTCTACCATTATAAGGACAGCTATGTATCTAGCTGTACAGCTATAGTTGCGAAGGTAACTGTGCAGTAAGTGTGTTAAAAGGCATTGCTAGACCCGAACAGAACCTTGAAAGGCCTTGGATACTTTTCTGAGATTATTTTTATTTTTATTATTACTTTTACATGATTGCATATGTGCTAGTTACAAAATTGTGTGAAATGCCATGCCAAAATAAACATGTAAGATGAAAAAATCATAGCAGTTTACTAAGGACATTTTTTTTAGTGTAGTGATAGATTAAATATTTTTTCTCTAGATCAAAGCATCTCCTGTTGGAAACAGTACAACATGTTGTATTTAAATAAATCAGTTTTGCTAAAATAGCCTTTTAAGATTAAAATGTGCTGACACTATTTTTATAACCATTTCTAGTTATGATGAATAGCTCTCATATGCAAGTCATCTCCACCATTGTCTTCTGCCAAGGCAGAAAATGAAATGCCCCGTGCAATGTTTTGCTAGGTCATTTCTTGGATTAGTTTTGCTGGTTCTGTTTGTTAAATAGCTAAATGCATTTGTTTTGTTTTGTTTTGTTTTGTTTTGCTTTGTTTTGTTTTGTTTTGTTTTCACACTGAAAGCAAACAAGGTTTGTGGTGTCCCTAACTTCTCTGGAGCCCATACTGAATGCTGCTCAGTTCTTTTATCATGGAGTTTGCACTTGATAACAGCAGACGCTGAGTTGTCTCTGGATAACTATCATAGAATCATAGAATCATAAAATCGTTAAGATTGGAAGAAACCTCAAGGATCATCTAGTCCAACCGTCCCCCCCCCACCTATTACCCACTAAACCATGTCCCTAAGTACCACATCCAACCTTTCCTTAAACACCCACAGGGACGGTGACTCCACCACCTCCCTGGGCAATTGAAATATATATATTTGAAAATGGGAGAGAAAAGGACCCAGAGAAGTCATCCAGTTCACTTCTGCACATCACACAGTTTATTAACAGGTCAGGTTCATCAAACAGCATGTTTGGTCCAATAAATTTCATTATTAAATTTCCTTGTTCAGCCTCCCTGCTCCCTGCTGAGCAATAGCCAGCTCACTGCTCAGCACCCTGTCTGCCCAGCTGATGGGGCAAAGCACGGCCAGCCCACTTTGCTGGCTGGACCACCCCAGTCCAGCAGAAAGAGACAGCCTGTGTCTCATGGCAAGGACCCTGGAAGGAGCAGAGGGAAGGAAGACACACCCTGGAAATGACAAGTTTGGGATTGAAGCATTCCTTTGAGGAACAGGAAAGGATAAGGGAGGGCTTGGAGGGTTGTGGGAATAGCTCTGGCATCTGGGAAGTGCTGAGGAAAGAGAGAGGTGGCTGCTAGTGTTGGCCTTTCTAATTTCAAATAGTAGTTTCAAAATTTCAGTAAACTTTCCCTTTTCTGAAAAAAAAAATCATCATTAAATAGACCCTAGATTTTGTTAAAAACAATTTCAGAAAAACTTTCGCCATGTTTGCAGCTTGCAGGAAATTTTGAAAATAAATAGAATGGAATAAAATAGAATAGAATAGAATAGAATAGAATAGAATAGAATAGAATAGAATAGAATAGAATCATTAAGGTTGGAAGAGACCTCAAGGATCATCCAGTCCAACCGTCCCCCCACCACCTATTACCCACTAAACCATGTCCTTCAGTACCACGTCTAACCTTTCCTTAAACACTCCCAGGGACGGTGACTCCACCACCTCCCTGGGCAACCCGTTCCAATGTCCGACCACCCTTTCCGAGAAGACATTTCTCCTCATCTCCAACCTGAACCTCCCCTGGCGCAACTTGCAGCCGTTCCCCCTTGTCCTGTCACTAGTTATCTGCGAGAAGAGGCCGACCCCCAGCTCACCACAACTTCTTTTCAGGTAGTTGTAGAAATCTTTCACTTTGATTTAGATAACAAATTTTCTTTAAGAAAATCTTTGAGCACACATCTCTCCATGATCTAATTAACCTTGTAGTCAATTCCAACAAACAGAATTGTAGAGACACCTTCATTCCACTTGCCACTCAAAAGAATAGACAAGTATTTCAGACAAAATTAGTTTTAATGTCAGGCAGAAGAAGGAAATCCACAACCTAGAATATATTGAGTGTGTGGGAAGGTACCAGCATTGTATTTGTTGCTCTGTTTCGCAGCTAGACATGCTGTAAGCAGGTCTATTGGATCAGGTCATGCAAGTGGGCTAGGCAAGACAAGAGCATGAAGTCATGCAGGAGAATGAAGGCATGAGTTTAGTGCCTTGCTCCTGGACATCCTCAAAATAGAAATTTCCTGCCACAGAAATTCAAATGTCCTGGGCTGCTTCTAAACTGACCCTTATCTCTGCACCACTGAAGACCCTGCAGTGTTTCAAAACAAAGATGTCTTAAAAGTTCACTATAGATGACAGCCAGTCTGTGCCTCAGTTATCTTTCCCCAGTAAACAAGGGTTGGGAGATGTCTGGGGTGTTCTTAAATCCCACTTTCATGTGGAGTTAGGACAGGCTAAGATTTACACTCAGATCGGGAACCTTCTTCTGCTCTGGAGTTCCTCAGTTTAGATGTCACATGGGAAATTATGTGGAATAATCACAAAGGATATTGCGAGGGAGACTAATGTCCACTGTTCCCTTTTCATTCCCTGCTGACAAAAAGGATCTGCCCTGCAGGGCATTTCAGAGCAGAAGCTTAATGCAACAACTTGGGGTCAGCCTGTAGAAGCTACTTTCTGTCCATTCAGAGCAGGAAAAGCATCATAATGCTAAAGTTCTGTTACTAAGCCCTTAATCTGTTAAACTAGGCACTTAAGGTTAGCACAGGGTTAGGTGGGAATTTGATGAGCGTTAGTGGCACCTAAATGATGGCTTGGGATCCTTAATGCAGTATTTAAGTGCTGAAAGTGCCTTCTGAGCTTACCTGTCATCTCTGTAGCTGTGGATACTAACTTCAGGCAAGCTTCTTGTGTTTCAGGTAGCAGAGGGACTTTCCTGGCACACACTTTTTCAGTCTCAGTATGTGCTTCCTTATAACCATTTAATGATAAAAGGACCTGCTCTCAGAATTTTGGTAAAAGGTTTTGAAGATTTCATGTTTCATATATGTGGTTAAAAACAAGGCTTGGATAAAATAGAAGGTAAATGTTTGACATCTGATATTAAGTCATATTTATCACATAGAAAACTTTCTGTACAGTTGGATAAGGTCAAGGCTGGGGCAGCTGTACTCAAGTTAAAGAAGGGAATACCATCTGTACAAGAATGTGCTCTCTTTTTAGCAGGAGATCATCTTGAACCTTTACAAATGTGCTCTACTTCAGGACTATTACATGTGGTTACTTTATAGCTCCACACTCGTAAGACACTTCCCTTTGTTCTTGCCTTCTAAGCCAAATGCACTATTCTAGCATTGAGATTAAAGCTCCAGATGAAGTGGTTCATATTGGAGCATTGAAGCCATAAACCATTATAGTTAAGTGGTCAGAGCATGGTATTTGTTCCAGGGACGCAAAAATGGGACTTTTCAAAAGACCTACTCCCTTCAACTCTAAACACCATGCTAGCAAGCTTGGGAAGAAAGACAGGAGGAAACTTTTCTAAATGGCTAGCTTCCTCTGTTGGCATCAGTGCTTAGTGGCCATCTGTTCAGGCTGGCTCTCAAGAACATGTCTGGTCTACCAAAAAGCCCACATCCAGTCTAGCTTTGTTTTAGTTAATTCACAGGCTCCAAGGAGTCAGAATTTCAAGTCTACTTTTAAATTTTTTACTGCTTCAGTTCTGCTTTTCATACCTTATCTGAACAGGAAGGCCTCTTATGTTGAAAACCGTGTCTAAGTAAAAAAAAAAAATAAAAAAAAATCTCCCAGAACCTAAGATGCACAGTCCTGGAACAGAATAAAGGCCCATCTGTATCAGTATCTGGTCTCCAACAGTGGGTATTCACAGGACAGTAGGAAAGCAGGTGGTACATTTATGCAAGAACGCTCCTGAAGACCGGATGCCAAAGACCTAACTTGCAGCTAAAATGGCCTTCTCGAGCTTGACGAGGCAAGTAAAAATGAAAGAAAACCTTCTATCATCCATTCCTTTAATTAATTGTTCAGATACAATTTTTTAACTGACTGCAACATTTAATGAGTTTCATTGTTTAATTTTATGTTAATAGTCACCTCCCTTTCATTGTTTGAGCATGCATCTTGCTAAAGTATTTGATGCCCCAAAGCTCAGGTATCATGATAACATGTCAGCAGTCACTCCGTCTTCATCTTTTCCCATACTACTTATGGTTTTGCAGAAATCAGTCATAATCTTCCCTTTAGGTTTCTGTTTTCCATAACAAAAATCCGTTCAGACACTTCTCATATAAAAATCAATGATCATCAGCTGTTCCTCTCTGTACTTTTTCTGGTATGACTGTATCTTTTTTGACATTACTTTAATTAAATCCTATACCTTTTGAGTGTCTAATAGAGAATAGCTTTTGAGTAACTACATAAGTGGTAATTATGTCTCAGGGATAAAATTGATTTTTATGATAACAGCTTAGACTTATAAAGCATTTTTGCAGCCATTTTGAAGTAGATGGTTTATCAGAGACTATGAACAAGTAAGCAGAAATCATGAAATAGGAGCACGGTGAAGCCATTTCTACCGGATCAAAAGTCAGACAGTGGTTTTTATTGTCAGTATATATTTATGAGTCATGTAAATTTAATCCAGCAAGTATATACTGAGTCCATGATTTCTCTATGTTTAATTCACCAGTACAGGTTAGGGATTGACCAGCTGGGAAGCAGCACTGCCTGGGAGTCCTGGTCAACAACAAGTATTCCATGAGCCAGCAGTGTGCCTTCATGGCCAAGAAAGCCAATGGTATTCTGGAGTTCACCAAGAAGACTGTGGCCAGTGGGTTGAGGGAGGTTATCCTCCCCTTCTACTCTGCCCTGGTGAGGCCACATCTGGAATATTATGTCCAATTCTGGGCTCCCCAGTTGCAGGAAGACAGGGAAGTACTGGAGAAAGTACAGCAAAGGGCTATGAGAATGATGAGGAGGCTGGAGNAAGGGCTATGAGAATGATGAGGAGGCTGGAGCATGTCTTCTATGAGGAAAGGCCGGGAGAGCTGGGTCTGTTTAGCCTGGAGAAGAGAAGATTGAGAGAGGATCTGATCAATGCTTATAAATATCTGAAGGGTGGATGTCTAGAGGAAGGGGCCAGACTCTTCTCAGTGACGCTCAGTGACAGGATGAGGGGCAACAGGCACAAACTGGAACACAGAAAGTTCCATCTGAATATGAGGAAAAACTATGCTCTGTCATGGACCACTGGGAGAGGCTGCCCAGAGAGGCTGTGGAGTCTCCTTCTCCGGAAATATTCAAAACCCACTGGGATGTGATCCTATGCAGCATGTTCTAGGTGATCCTGTTTTAGCAGGGGGGTTGAACTAGATGATCTCCAGAGGTCGCTTCCAACGCCTACCAACCTATGAATCTGTGAATCTATGTATTTCACACCTCACTTATGCTTCTCTCATGAGACCCCACCTTGAGTACTGCATCCAACTCTGGGCTCCCCAGTACAAGACAGACATGGAGCTGCTGAAACAGGTCCAGAGAGGGTCACAGAAATGATCAGAGGGCTGGAGCACCTCTCTTAGAGGAAAGGCTGAGAGAGTTGGGCTTGTTCAGCCTGGAGAAAAGAAGGCTCCAGGGAGACCTTAGAGAAGCCTTTACAGATATGCAGGGGGATTATGAGACAGACTTTTTACCAGGACCTGTAGAGACAAGACAAGAAGTAACTGTTTTAAACTGAAAGAGGATAGGTTTAAACGGACATACAGAAGAATTTTTTTATTATTATGAGAATGGTGAGGCACTGGAACAAGTTGCCCAGAGAAGTTGTGGATCTCCCATCACTGGAAATGTTCAAGGCCAGGTTGGATGGGGTATTGAACAACCTGGCCTAGTTTGGAACTAGATGATCTTTGAAGGTCCCTCCAACCCAAACCACACTATGATTTTATGGTTCTATGATTCTGAAGTCCCCATTTCCTCTAGTGAAGAGGAAATGTTTTAGGGAAGTCCTAAATGAAGGCCTTCTTTGCATTTATTCTTGTGGAAATTGACAAAAATCATTGGATGACTCTAAACAATTATTTTTATATTTTAAATGCTATGGAGAGTTATATAGTTATTCCTCTTTCTGACTTACCTATAAATGCCTCCTGTTAGTTTCTAATAATTCAAATATCCTAGCCAAGCAAGTAACAGTTTTACAGAAGGGTTCAAAACCAGAGTTTTAGCCTTAGCAAAATGTTTACTTTTGGAGTTCCACAGAAAAGCTAACTTGCTTTCTTTCTAAAAGCAAATATGCAAATGTATAAAGATGGGGATTTAGCACAGAAATATAGAAGTCTGCAAGAAATAACAACTACTCGCTACATTATACTCCATTACACCCTATGAAAAGTTGTTTTTCCTTCACACAATGTGTCTTGTATAACACACTGTTCACACAGTTTTTGCGTGCAGATGTCTATTACACCTTCTAAAACAGGTCTGCTTACAAGGTACTTCTGAATCTATGTTTACCTACAAAGCTTGTCAGCCTCTGTTCCAGCCCAGCCTTAGCCTCAGGAGTAATGGAATTAGCTCTAATTATGTCGAAACAAATCCCTATTAATCTTGGCAAGAAATAATTAACAGCTTTGTTATGTAAGAAGTGTCTCCTTCCATCAGATAAAGGGAGAATGCAGATAAAGCAGTTAAATGCAGAGGTCTTGCTGCAGCATGGCAGCAGGCTGGGAGGGGATGGCACCAGGTGACACAAGGCAAACACCACCCATTGCTGCTGCAGCATTTCCAAAAGCAACATCCAGGGACCCAGGGTGTGCCAGCCCAGAAACAGCTTTGCTTACTCACCGCTACCAGCTCACCTGAACTGCCTTTTGTGCTCACCTGCAGTCCAGGACCCCTTCTGCAGCCTGTGTCTAAATCACATAGCTGAAGAAACACTGAACATGCAGCTTCTTTTCCAAACTCTGATGCCATATAATACCATAATCATTTTAGACATTTTTTAAAAAAGAAATGTCTTACCTGAGTCAGTGAGGGAGATTATTGCAGCCTGAAAACCTTCATGGAATGATTATATCTGTCCAGAGCCCACTGCCTTTCCCGTACCCCACATCTACAAACAATACACTCCCCTGTGCAAAAGTAGCTGGACCCTTTTGATGGAATCATGTAATGGCATGGGTTGGAAGGGACCTCAAAGCCCATCTAGTTCCAACCCCCTGCCANTTTGGGTTGGAAGGGACCTCAAAGCCCATCTAGTTCCAACCCCCTGCCATGGGCAGGGACACCCTCCACTAGACCAGGCTTCCCAAAGCCCCATCCAACCTGGCCTTGAACACTTCAAGGGATAGGATGGGCCCTCCACAGCTTCTCTGGGCAACCTGTTCCAGTGCCTCACCACCCTCACAGGAAAGAATTTCTTCCTAATATCTGACCTAAATCTCCACACCTTCATCTTAAAGTCATTACTCCTCATCCTATCACTACACTCCCTGGTAGGCAGTCCCTCTCCAGCTTTCCCGTAGGCCCCTTTAGGTACTGAAAGGCTGCAATAAGGTCTCCCTGGAGCCTTCCCTTCGCCAGTCTGAACAAGCCCAACTCTCTCAACCTGTACACAAAGGAGAGGTGCTCCAACCCTCTGATCATCAACCTTTGTTCTTAACCGTTTAGTCCCTTTTTATGAAAGGAACATACCTTAGTTAATTTTTTTCACTCCAAATGTTTGAAGTCTATAAATAATATGTTGTCTGGCAGTACTATGAAATAAACTATCAAAGCAGTAATTAGAGAGCATGTTTTCAATTACTCAACCCAGTGATTTTGTTCGATGTTCTTAAAATGCTCTGAGTGCACCATCATGTTGGCCTGCTTGTATTTTCAAATGCTAAAAGAAGTATCAAAATAATAGGACACAATGCTCATTTCCTAACATGTTCTTTTAAACTGTGTTGCCATCCTGTAAACAAGCTATAATTGGGGGTTTTTTTGTGCTTCCTTCTAAATTTACTAATCTCTCTCATTTGATCTGACAGGTTTCATGATCATTAGTGTTGTAAAATTAAATATAAGATTCTAGTCTAGGATAATCTGAAAAGTTTTTTGTACTCAGGATTCAATACAGTTGGTTAAATGCAGGATTTTAGTGCTGTCTGAGGTACCCTAGCATGCATCTGCATGTGCAGCTACAGGGGCAACCTCAGCACATAGTTTCACAAGACGGCATCTATATGTTCAAGTCTAAATTTAGGTGTGGTCCATGAGCTGAATCTCATTCTGAGAGACAATTGTCTTTTCCTTGATTTTATCCAAAATTTTCCAGTTTGGAAACATAGCCACCTGTACTTTAGATACTAATTATCCTAACTCCTTCAGTATAGGATGTCAAGTAAGGATATGGAATAAGCATCCTAACAGTTTAGGTGGTAAGTAAACATCAATAAGCAGTCACATTATTTATCTACCACAACGGATTGGCACTGAAACCTTTGCTACAGAAGGTGAGAGTTTCATTTGTAGTGGAAGGAGCTATGTGAAGTTCTCAGCACTTAACAAGAACATGCAATGGAAAGAAGCAGCTTAGATAAAAGATTAGCAATCAAATTGGCTGGAATGCCAATCCAAACCGTTTTGTAACGATTGTCATGGCAAACTGGCACCTTTTCAAGTTTCATAATGACATGGTGTTTTGCTGTCAGAAACACTACTGTTTTAAAAGTATCCCGAGCAACAGATTAATAAACAGGTTGGAAAATGTGTGAAGAAAAAATGATCCTATGAGCAGATACATATGGAAAATTTCCCGGGAAAGGCAATGCTGCTGTTTACATCTTGCGGCATACACAGAGGTCTGTCACCGGTAACCCGTGAGACATACTAGGCTGAACGCGACCAGAGCCATTATCAGGCACAGAAAACTCGCAGGACCCTCCCGCCTGCCTGCACCTCCCTGCACTGACAGTGACAAGGGGAACAACTCCAGCAGGGATGAAAATGGCAGGGGAGATGTTTGCTATGAACGAGCACTACTCAGCATCACTAAGTACTCATAATTTTCCAGGCTGAACAATCTGGAAATGATTCTGAGTGTCTGTTCACAGAAATCAGTGATATGCCTGCCATGCTGACCCTGCTGGCACGCGTCTTTGTGAGTGGAACATCTAGCCCATATCTGTGACAACAGGCAGATGACACTGCCAAAACATCCACATGCTTATTCTCCGCTACACACCTCAAAATCATTTCATTTTTTTAATATATCTTCTCTTTTACCTCCTTCTCAGTGTGTGTATGATCGAAGAGTTCCAGCTATTCAGGCAGTTATGTAGCACACAGTTTCAGAGTGAGAATGCTGGAGAGGAACAGACTTTTTCAGAAAAGTGAATGTACCGACAGAGTAAAGGAGTATGGAATGGAGGTTATGAACAATGTCACAAGATTTAAAATAGTTTGTTGCTTCTAGAGAATGAACAGACAGCATTTCTGGGTGAGGTTGCTGATGTTCGTTGCTGATTGCTTTTGAAGATAGCAGTTGTCCTTTAGGTTCTTTTTTGCATCTGCACATCATACAGTTTAGTTGTGCAACTCATGGTCACAGCATGTTGGAAATGACTATTCATTCTTTCCTGTGATGCAAGAAACAGTAAACATCAAAAAAACTACCCAAAGTCAGGTTCCAACAGCCAGGGAAGCACCGGCTCACACGGTACAGAGTTAAACTGCGGGATATACTGCAGCAGGCTGTCGTGGGTATCAGAAGCCTACAGGAATTCAAAGAAGAGTTAGACAAATGGAAAACAAAAAAAAAACCAAAAAACCAACCAACCAACCAAACAAAAAAAAACCAAACAAAAAAACCCAAACGTAAAAATCATCCTCATATCAGAAAGGCCCTATGTTGCGGAAGATACTGTAGACAGATTTGTAGCTGCACATAACACTCATGATGTAGTTAAGGCACTTCTCTGATTTATTCTGCACTCTATTTCCACAGGCTAAGAAATAAGAAAAAAAATAATTGCTGATAGAATGGTGGATATGAGGATACAGGTTTGTCAATGGGATCCCAGTGCTCGCTGTTCTGTATAAATACAAAAAACAAATATAAAACTTAATCCAAATTCACCCTCTCAAGGCTATTCTTCCAACAGAAACTCCCATACAAACCAGACTTTTACTGAAATATTTAGTGTCTATCCTGTTTTAGTTAAAAAAATCCAAATCTGAACAGTTCAGTCCCAAGAGAATGATTTTGTGGTGATGAAATTTTCCCATGTGCCTACAAACAAATCCAGTAACTCACATGTTTCATTTCATGGTTCCCAAAAGTGACAACGCTACAAACTGCTGTGTTAATACCATTATAAAATAAAATCATGTTAAGCAATCCAAGACATTGTTGCTAAGAATGATTAAAACAACCCATTATGTAAAAACCTAGTGGCAGCTTTAATGTTCAAAGAATGCAGTCCTCAACAGACTTAATAGTTCACTGTTTGACAGTTTTCTTACCAACCTCAACACTGGAGAATGAGATACATTTCTTTTTAAAAAAATTTATATATTAAGCAATTTTATGTGAAAGTACAGAATTACTGTCATTCATAATGCCTTTCAGAGATTCCCCTTTTTTGATAGATAAGTAAATCCAAAAGCTGTTTGAGTTACAATGAAAAGTACAAAATTATTTAAGGTATGATTTTAATACTGAAATCTTGCAATTGTCAGTACTTTTTTGACAGTTCATATAAACCAATAGCTACCTTCGCATGAGGACTTTCATCACCTTTGACTGTTATAAGCTTTTCCCACTACTTTTAGTGGTGGTTTGATATATAAAGAAGTCGCAAAGGAGTGCTGGGAAATGTTAAATCAATAATTTAATTTATTTTTTTTTCTCCCCTGCTCGAATTGAGAAAAAGTGTGAAAAAAACAATTCTACAATGGTGGGCTATATAAAGTATCTGCATGTGCAAGACGTCATTGCAGAAATGTCAGTTAAAATTATCAGAGCTAGATGCAGAAATCTGGGAGCTCACATTAGATTTCAGTCTGGCTCATTTGGAAATTTGAGTCTAATGACTGGGCGTTATAATGTACTTTTAAGCATTTTTCACTATTCACAGAGGACTGGTTTTCTGCATGTCTTTTTGCTCCCACATAATGATGGAGTGAGCCGAACTACTCACATGTGCAAGTGTTCAGAGCAAATGTTTAAAAAATTACATATTGTGAAGGAAATAAAAAAATAATGTTTTCCCCTCCCCACCTTATACTCAGATGTGAAAAAAAATCAGAGATGACCAAGTGCAGGTGTAAGGGAGGAAGGAGATTCTCAATCAAGGAAACTTTCATAGCAGAAAGACAGTTTAAAAGATAACTTCTGCATGGAATATCCTCTTATAAGATATAGAGCCCACCCAAAAGAAATTGCAATTGCAAGGAAAGTTAAGTTGTGTAGCAGAAAGGAGGAAAAAAAGAAGTGTAAGGAATTAACTGTCAACTCTCGTAAATCTGTTCTGTTCCACTCAGCTCAACTGAACCATATCATGTATGCCAGCCAAGGAAATTGCTCTGTGGTTATAAAAAGATTTAGTGAAGAGATAATGGCAGTCAATGTATATGAGTGTCTAAGTCTCTTTGGTACTCTTCAAAACTCCATCTACTGCCTTTATATGATGTCTTGGTATAGTGGTTATTATGCATTCTGAATGGCTAATTGATTAGCTCTAATCTAACATTAATGCCCTAAAATAAATTCTTATCATTCTTCTCTGTTATTTTCACTGCAGTACTGATTTTGTTAAATTATCCATTCCTCTCTTTGGCTCTTGTGATTTTTAATATCACTATATATTCTACCCAGAGGACTTTATATCTCCACCTGGCATCACACACATGTTGCTAGGACAATGAAGATAGGTGACGTCCTCAACCCTTTCAGTTTTTTGCTAAAACAGGCTTTCATAACAAATTTTATTCCATATGAACTGCAATGTTTAGAATCAGAAATTAAGGATGGTTCATCTCACCTGGATTCCAAACAATATAACAGAAGTTGAAATGGCCAGAAGTTTGTTGAAGCTCCTGATTCCCCAACACAAGAAGACGTGTGCTCTGCTGTCTACAGCAGATCAAGAGGTAAGTCATCATCAGGATAAAAATAAACTGAATATGTCGAAGTTAGTATTGCGATGGCTTGCAAAGTGCCTCCCTAGTCTGAGGTTTTATTTATATCTGGACTTAAGGTTTTGAGTGGACCAGAAGAACTGAATCAGAAATTTTCTGAGAACCTAGGTTAGAATACTTCAATGAAAAATTCCTGTTCACTGGCTATGTAAATCTCTATCATTTCTATCTTCACTGTAAGTTCCTATCATTTTCAATAACATGTTTTTATGGAGGGTGAAGTATCTGACCAGAAGCAAGCCACCTGTCATGGTCAGGGCACTCTTGAGAAGTGATCATAGAATCATAGAACCAGAGAATGGTTTGGGTTGGAAGGGACCACAAGGATCATCTAGTTCCAACCCCCCCACCATGGGCAGGGACACCCTCCACTAGACCAGGTTGCCCAAAGCCCCATCCAACCTGGCCTTGAACACTTCCAGGGATGTGGCGTCCAAAACTTATCTGGGCAACCTGTTCCAGTGCCTCACCACCCTCACAGTAAATAATTTCTTTCTAATGTCCAATCTAAATCCTCCCCCCCTCCTTTTAGTTTATACTCATTACTCCTTGTCCTATCTCTGTACTCCCTAAGAAACAGCCCCTCGCCAGCTTTCCTGTAGGTATGATTAAAAGTAATTCTGCAGTTAAATCAGCAGAGCTCCATCTGTGTAAACCAAAGTAAAAAGAACAGAAGTGGGCTTTATACTGTGTATTGTAAAAAGAGTAATATCTACTGTCTTCTTCTGAATGCTCATTATGCTCATTTTGCATTTTCACCAGAGCCCAGATCTAATTTATGCCATCTTTTGCATCACTGCTGACAGTGACCTAATGACTTTTTTTGTGTTACTGCTGAGTGCACAATTCCCAGTTTCCCATGACTGGAAATCCTTCATCTTCAAACTCACTAACTGTAGTGTTGTGGGGTGAGTTTGATCATTGCAGGTCCCTTCCTACTGAAAATATCCTCCTCCTCTTCTCTTCTCGTCTCGTCTCTTCTCAATAATTCCATAATTTATAATACTGCACATATATGAAATAAATTTTATAGAGATTGGAAAACAATTATTGGTGTTATTGTTATGTTTCAGTTGTTCCAGGTGTTTTTAAGAATAGACACTGAGCAAGATAGAAATAACTGTAATTTCAAGTGTCAGGGTCATTGTAGAAGATTTCATAGAGATATTATAGAAGAAAATGTTACACAGAGTGTGTAAAGAGTGGGAAATAGGATCAGCTACATCATGGAGGTCAGAATATGTAAGGACAGAGTAATATAATTTTTAAAAAGAAGGAAAAAAAGATACAGCAAAAGTATCAATCTCACAAGGTAGCCATGCAGAGGAACAAGAAAGGACAGCGGTAGCTGTGCAGGGCAGACTAAATCAGCATTAAAAGAACACCATCCAAAAACCTGTGTGTTTCGGTGATGACAGTGTTCATAAAGGTAAAGTGACTAATGGAAGTAACAGTGAAATAAGAAATAGCACGTGAAGTGGAAGGAAAACTAAGCATTTGATGTTCTTGACCTGAAAAAGAAGTGAACAGAAGAAAAATAATATGTATTAAAGATGTCTGGAAAAACAAATAAACAGGCAAAGTCCTTTGACATGAAGTATTTCTAATGCATTTGCCAGTTTGGAGTGTTATCATATGATAGGAAACTGGAAAACCTAGTAGTTGTATATTAAAATGTAAGGGGGAAAAAAAGAGAGATAAGGCAATTATACTCTTTATAATATTACTTAAAGAAAGTTTTGAAGAAAAGACAAAGTAAAATAAAAACAAAATTGAACCCAAAAAAGTCAAATGAGAATATGACAACTTTGCTGATTGTCCAAAATGTCTTGTATTAAAGACCCTCAATCTTCTTTTGATAAAACATTTCCATTTCTCATGAGGAAAATGCAATAAATATAGTCACATATCTGAACTTCAGTAAAATATTTGAGACTGGGTGACAGGGTAAATTTCTTCGACTGCAGATGATTAATACAAGAACTGGAACTTGGCTGAAGAACTGCTTAAACGGGAGATGACAAGCTGTATCTAAACGGGAAGCCTTGGATCACATGGACTTTGCAGTGGAATTTCTTGAGGATCAAACTTGGACTAATTTCATGTAATGTTTTCACTATGACTTTGGCACAGAAACCCAGGAGTGATCTAATGAAAAATGACAGCACGGAGCTGGAAGTGACTGTCGCTGTCATAAAAGGTGGGTGTGCCATAAAAAAAGAATTGGATGTCTTGTTACACAGATAGAAATGGGAGAAAATTCAGCCCTATGGAAAGTGAGAACATTCATTTAGGCAGTACTAAAACTTTTTGCTGGAGAGGTTGGATGCTGATGGCTTGAAAGTAACAAAGAAGAAAAGAAGGCTGCATACTAGAGACTCACAGCATGACCATGAGCTGCTAGTGGTGTGGAGCTGTATAAAGGCGTATGTGATCTGAAGAGGAAGAGGGAAAAAATGCCTGTGTACAAAGTGATGGAAAGACCCCATCTGGTGCGGTGCGTGCAGTCTGATACTCGAAAAGCAGAAAGATGGGTTAAAATAGGAGCAAAATGTCAGGCAGCACCATAATATGTAAGTCATTAAAAAATTTCCAAGTACTGGTTATGGTTTGTTTCTTGTAAAAGGCAAACTATTCATAGTCTGTCTGTGACAGATAACTTCTGTGATTTAGCTTTTCTGCCTCTGCAGTCTGCTCTGCAGAACTGTGGCCAGGTAAGAGCACATCCAAAAGCACAGCAAGCCTAAGGAAGCACTGATCTTTCATATCTCTTCAAAGATACTGCATCATATGCTGAAAAATAAGCAGGGGAGGCTGAAAAAGAATGTTAACCTCTTAATAGCTTTCAGTGGGAGGTTTTCTGTACGAGCTACTTCACAACCTCATTGCGTCTATGTGTCCTCTATATCCAGCACTATGACCTGGTGTGACCTGACTCCATAAAAACAGGTAAATAAATGTGGCAACAGTTCACTCCAGTCTTGTCTGAAATCCCATCCAGTCTTTGAAAGGTCAGCCATCTCTATGCTCCTATTAAAGTTGCTTCTAGTTCATTCTCAAGTCAGACAGGCAAATGCAGGCATCTTACTTACCCTGTGGATGGAAAATATTGCAGCCCATCTTGCTCATCCAATATAAAGGTTATAGAAGTTTTCCATTTAAAAAAATTCTGATTTTTTTTTAAATAAGAAGTGAACAAATTTAACTTCAGCAGCTAGTACACTGTTCAACACATAAATCTCTAGTCCCTGGATGAGGAAGCTAAAGCCACCTACTACTACTACTACTACTACTACTACTACTACTACTACT